>JAMLFY010000022.1:1504735-1639497 GCA_030441495.1 Dalbergia oliveri
CTAATGACATAATCATCTATTTAAATAGCTAAAAGGCTAAAATTAATTATGGATAATTAATTTTCCATTAATTAATTAATTAAGGTAACTAATCCATGATAAAGTTTATTTATTCTTAATTAATCTCAATTAGCACATAATTAAGGTAAAATGGAAATCAAGGCTTTACAACAAATTTCTCAAGAAAGAAGACGTTTCAACATAATAAACTTGTTCTTCAAAATTCATGTACATTAGAAGAAAATAGAAGTTCTTACCCATTGTCAGTAAAGTCATGCATTAGAAGGAAACTCATATCAAAGAACTTCATCCTCGTTATATAGAAGATCTAATCATTCTTGCAATCGAAAACTTCCTCAAGAAGTTGGCTTTGAAATAGAAAAAACATCAAAGGCATATCTCTAAAGTGCACAGCTGGTTAAGTGCACATTTCCTACTAATCCTATGTACGATAAAGAAAAACTTCTTTGCCAACCAATGTAAGACAGAGGAAATATTTTATCCTTTGGGCTTCTCTATAATTCACAATGGCATTCTCCTTGAGATGTTTATATGTACGGCTAGATTGTGAGAAGCTAAAGACATGAGAAAAATTATCAATTACTGAAACTCTGCAAAAATCTTCCATGTTCTTCTTCATTTTCTTGAAATCATTGAAGTTTCTATCTCACAACTTCAATGCAAAATCTTCTCTATTTTGTATTGTATCATTATCCTTTTTCAAAAGTTATTAGAGATGTCACTCAACAAGTGCTTCATAAGAAAATGAAATCACCTTGAATGTGATTCCTCTAGAGTGTATCCAAACACAAACCTATCAATCTTTGATTGTAACCCAACCCAGTAGTGGTCTGAGATAGCTTGAAAAGTCTTTTAAAAGAACACTAAGAGGTAGTTTGGAGAAGCTATTTAAAAGAATACTCGTTAGGTAGCTTGGAGAAGTTATTTAAAATAATACTCACTTATAAGCTTGGAGCTTGGATAATGATAATCTTTAAGTGGAAATCACATCTTGATGTGTTGGTAGCTGGATAAAGGTTGGATTCTTGAACTAGTATATCCTGGTGTTCATTTCTTCTTCCTTCGTCTCCTTTAATTTCCTGTCTTTATGTTTCTACTTATATATATTGTTCATTTGATTTAAATTTTGAATTTTGTTCTTGTGATCAGAAATTTGTTTTCTCATAAAGTTATCGTCTCTATTTGAGGAGCACATCCCTCATTCTCCTTGGACATGGTTTGAATCTTGTAACACCCTTCACATTATAAGGCTATGCTTAAGCCATAACCTTATAATGAAAAGTTGTTACTTGTTTTCTTTACTTGACCTTTGAGGAGTATATATATGTTACATATGAGCCTACTTTTCTTGACAACATAAAACGCTTCTCTCTAAGATGTTAAATTTGAACATAAATAATTTGTCAAAAATACATAATTGTATTATCTGATAACAAAGCAAAAGCTTATAAAACTCTGACAAACCCTTACCCTGGTTCACGCAGGAACCCTTTAGTCTAGGTAGGGTACTACTCAACATTCACCAAAAGGAACATAAAATAAACTGACTAAATTCTCTATCATTTGTTCTTCAGAAACTCTTGGCCAGGACCATTGAGAATTTCCACAAAGTAATCATCAACATAGCAATCTATAAAAATATGATAATGACAGGAATGAGAATCAAAGATTCCAGGAGGGAAAATACTAGTCTACTACACAGTGATATTTGACATAACATTAAAATAATTAAAGTATCTTCAATTTCTTTTGAAATATCAAGCTTGCTTATCCACTTTACTTATTAAATACGTATTATGAGTACACTTATGCTTCAAATATATAGGTTATAGGATTCTAAGATAATTACTCAATATTCTAGTTATTTATAGAATAATTATTTGGTTTATTTCATTACTTCTTGGGTACAATCTTATTCTGAACTTTAAGCTTGAGAATAGAGCTCATGAGATTCCTGATATACTTCTCATCTGATGTATTTCTAGCTGTAACACCTCGTGTTACATTCTGATATAGTTCACTTGTTGCAGGACCTCATACTACAACCTGATATAGATCACTCTATGAATCTATGAGCTTATAATCAAGCAATTGATATGTAGTTAATATCATTATTTCCTGTGACTTAACTTGGTTAGATACTTTCAACTTAATGGTAGAACTCATAGGACTCTTCTAATATACTCTCTGTGGATCGGTATTGTCAACAATGTAACGCGTCATGTTACAACATGATATAGTTCACTAGATATAGTACGTCTACTACATCTCATCAATAGCCCCGCTATTCTTTCTCAGTACATCCCTTTCTCAAAACGATGTAACGCCGTCGCGATTACAACCTGATATAATTCCAATGGCATAGAACGTCTACTACTACCCTTGAATCCATGAGCTTACCATTAAGCAATTAACATTACATATGACATATTTCTTCAGTTTTCTTTCTTTGTTTGGAACTCTATCATGTAACTAGGGAATTTCTTAATTATAAGTAAAATCTCTTCTTAATAGTTCTATATCTCATACTTCTGCTCTGAAATTTTCTTGAAATCTCCTTACCTCTTATGAGATTTTCTCTTTAGTCTCCTAAATTGTGAGACTTTTCTTCTTTAAAAACTCTTGAATTCTTATGAGATTTCCTTTAAAATCTTCTGAAGCCTTATAAGATATTCTTCAAAATCCTCTTGGATTCTTATAAGATTTATCGGTAAAATTTCTAACTTTTTATGAGATCTTTCTTAAAGAAAACGGTTAAACATTTACAAGATTTTCCATAAAATCTCTTACATGTTATGAGATTTTTACTGAAAGTCTATTAAACTGATGGGATTTTTATAAAATTGTTGTTCTTGATGAAATTTTCTCAAAATCGCTAATCTTTTATGAGATTTCTTCAAGAGAAACTTATAGAACTTCTTACATTATAATTCTTAAATCTCTCAGAAAATTAAACCAAGTATATTTCTTAGATTTCAGAGTTTTTCTTCTATGGATCAAAATCTCATCATTTTTCACGAAACTTTAGCATCATACTTCAAAATACCAATCTTGCAGATTTTTAGAAAATATTTTGGTTATATTCTTGTAAAATTTCCAGATTTCTCATTCTCTTTAAGGAATCAAAATCTCTTCATTTACATAGTTAAATCTCTTACATCAATTTAATCAATTCATGAGGCTTCCAAGAATAGCACCTTCTACATTTATCAAATTCATATACATATGCATCTTGAAATAATTTCAGATTTCACCACATATATCAAGAGTTTATATTAGCAAAATAGCCAAACAATCACAAGGTAATAAACTAGAATTTTTCCTACCTTTCTTCCAAGCTTTTTGGCTAAACTTTTCTCTAACTTTTCCTCCCCTAACTAAAGCTTCAAACCCATGTTCAGCCACTAGATATGCTGCTGTTTGGAGATTTTTGAAGTGGAAAAACAAGGTTTTGGCAAGACTAGGATGTACAAAAAGTGTTCTTGAAGTAGTTTAGATGCTTTCCTAAGAGTATCCTTTGTAGTTATGGTGGTTTAATGGAGTATATTCAAAGAGAAAACTTGAAAATGGAGGAAGAAAGAAAAGAATGTGAAGAAAGGAAGGAAAACGTGAACAATGGAGCAAACCGAGAAGAAAATGAGATTTCATTTCTTTTTTTCATTTTTATAAAAAACCTACTTGGGACCAAGTAACATGTATGCATATTGTTAGATCATTTGCCTTATTTTTGTATCAGAAATGTCTATATTTATTTGATTGTCCTAAGTAAAAATTATTTGGAATCTGATAATATAAATTATTTTTACCAACTAAGTGTTTTGGTGTACCGGTTATTACCACTTGGTATACCAATTATTACTATTTTGATACCTGATCAATATAAATAATTTTACTAGGTTAAAAATATTTATTTAACTTTATCATTATTTTTTCAATGTCCTTATACCGATTATATGTCTTATTTATATCTCCAATTAAAATATTATTATATTAATTTTTACTAATATTAAATTAATTTTTATTTTTTTTAATAAAATTCTTATATTATTTTAATCATAATTGTATCTATCAAAATTTTCAAAATCCCTATAGTTTATTCACAATTATTTATTTTATCACAATAATACTAAAAATCAGGTCATTACAAATCTCCCACTAGAATATTTTAGATCAAAGTCAAGCCTCAAAATCGGTTTAGTGTATTACTAATTCATACCAAATTTGATCAGCTCAAATGCATATACAGTCAAAATAAAAAAAAAAAGGATTGTCCGATTCACTAATTTTCCGTCCAAGCCGGCCAGTCTAATTTTAATAACTATGGATAAAACTAGTTTTTACTGATATTGATGTTATTTGCCAATTTCTCCTTTTTTTTTTTGGTCTAATAAGTGCCCGTTTCTCCTATTTTAAACAAGGAACTGAGGGAATAGACGCATGAGCCGCCCATATTATTGCAATAGATCTTATATACACACACACTTAACGATTTGTTTTGCTAAACAAAGTTTCTCACGTTCAACATGTCGTATAATTTTACTGGAGGCAATCACATTCGCAGAGCTCAATACAACATTTGACTAGCTCAAAGCAAGCCAGGGCTGTACAAAGTTGGGTGCAAACGATGGTGCATTGGTCATTTACGAAAGAGCAGGTCTGTAGCAGACACATGCCACAACAGGTATCAGCCAATCGACTACAACAATTGGAAGTAGCCTTCTCCAAAAGCCCTTCAAATGGTTTTGCTTCTTTTATTGCTGGTGGAATGTTCTCAGCCGTTGCTTTCAAGTCACCAAATCCATGATGCATCCCCGCAAGGAATAACTTCTGGCTACCATGTTCCGACCTCTGGAGGCTAAATCTGTTGTATGCCTGTTTTGAAGGAAAAAATAGGAGTCAACATATCATGCAAAGGAAAAGTAGAACTAACTCTCATATTCGACGAAGAGCATGCTTGGATTTGTGTTTGGAAGGCTCAAAAGTGAGTTTGAAGGACCAAAATTGATTTTGGAGGATTTTATTCTTGCTTGGTTTTCAGTTTGGTTTTTATTCAAAAGTGATTTTTGGGTTTAACTTAATTTTAACCAGAATCAATATTTTCTTGTTTTTGCTTTTGGTTCACAATAACACTATTAATTTTACCAAAATAAACTTTCAGATCAAACTACCAAACATAAATCAATTTATCTCAAAATTATCTTTAACTAAAATCATTTTTGACAAGGTCAGTTTCATCCAAATCAATTCTACAAATGAAGAACCAAACACACACAAAGTAATGGAAATTTAAATTTGCCTTAATTTTTTTGAAATCCAAGGAAAAGGCATACCTTCTGTATCAGAAATGGTTCAGGTGCCTTCTTCCCTTCATCATTCTCCACAAGAACCATGCAGGTGTACTCTGACGGGACTTTATTTTGAATGCTCATTTTAGAAACCTGATAGTGAAAGGCTTGGCATTTGCTTACGAAAGAGCGGAGTAGCAGCAGACATAATATACTATAACCACTTGAAGACAGAAGACATGTCTAAACAAAACTATCTTAAAGTGAAAATCCATATTTATGTATTGCACCTTATTTGTCAATTATCAAATCTATAAAACATGGGAAAGAAGGCAGAGCAAACTTGTAAAACGTCACAATATAATAGCCAGGAGAATAATTTTTTGTACACGATGATCTTTATAGAGACCCAACAACTCATTTTATTTTTACTCTTTTATGTGTCTTTTCATCTTTTTTTCTTTCTTTTGTAATCTTTTTACCTTCTCTCTCTCTAGGGTGTCGGAGTGTTCGGGGCACAAAGGGTTCAAATATCACGTCTTAATGATCTAAAACATATCACACTTCGGTAAGAGACACATTTTACAAAAAGACAAATTCCAAAACATATTCACTTTTCAGTTGTAACCAAAAAAAATATTCACTTTTCAGTCCAGCTTAATTGATCAAATGGGTCTCTTTAAAGAATAACTTCTTTTAACACAACTTGTGCAGATACTTTTGGGACACATGAAGAGTCATTTACAATAACTGAAGATTTCAGTTACCTAACTAGGGAATTTGTCCGTAGGAAATCAAGTATTAATAATTATAAATTTTAATTATCTTGTTAATGAATTTGACAGAGATTTTTGTGTGTATATTATTAATCCTACCAATTCACCGCTAAGATAACTACATCTCCTATTATTAACACATAATTTTTCCTAATTTGCCACATGGTAAAGGATCTCACATGCGAAAATCCCAAATAATCTTATCATGCGTAGATTATTAGTCTTGATTGAGAAGATGGGCCCTGTCATAGGTCCTATTACGCATGCAAACGTGAAGAACCTTAAAGCAACTTTTCGTGGCCAAGTCAACAAATGTAGGTACTTGACTTTAGGTGCCTTAATGAGATGGATTGGTGGTAAGTGAAAGTTGAAAAAATTTGCTCTTCTTTTCCTGTGAGGTGCAGTCGGGTGTAAAGATTGATTTTGACACTTAAGATGATATGCGTGCTTTACTTTAACTTATAAAATTAAAAAATTAATAATTTAATATCTAAAGTTGCAAAGAGTGTTTTAGTAGTTTGAGTTAGTCTATGTAAATATTATTTTAGAGACCAATTTCACTCACTTTTTTTCAATTTAAAGGACTTAATCATTAATTTCTTATTTTCATTGACTAAAAAGGAAACACACATATGCAACTTTACAAACTAAGATGAACCTACTCAAAGGTCTCCTCTATTGAAATTTGCATCCCACTCTGAAGAGCATTCCACCTCATCGAGTAATAATGTCTTTTGAGAGAGTTGTATTCTCTAATTACATGAGAGAGTATTATCATTTTGCTCTCGTTTTTTGAGAAAATTTGAAATATTATTTTTGAATTTTTTTCATCACTAGAAAAGTTTTCACGTTTAAATTTATTGCCAGTTTCAATTTTCTCAATTGTATTTTAGTTATGTAAATATGGTGTCAACAAAATTCATGAAAAGTTAACAATACTCTTCTTCAAATTTTCTGTTTTTACCTGTCTTTGTTTCTTTCTTTTTGAAAACAGAAAACCAATCCACATAGAAGTACGTAAAATACAAACCTTTTGCTCCAGCTCTTTACTTTCTAGTAACCATGCTTGAGCTGTGAGAAGGTCCATATGTCTCTTTGAAAGGACCTGAAGAAAATGCCAAAACATTAAGTCACATTTCAGAGCATAGTCGAGTATGTATTAAGTAATCACAAAATTTAAAGAATCTACGGTTCAATTTATTCTGGAACAAGACAATTTTTTGCTTCCATTGCCGTAAGATGCACACCACGTGTCTATAAATGAAGAAATGATATAAGTACAGCCTGACAAGTGACGAGTGACGAGTGATTTTAAGGGTTTGAGAATTGAAATACACATTTAGATGCAACATAGATTTGTGAAAGAATAACTAGAAGACCATCCCCTTTAATGCAGCCACCGTCCAACCTAACCAAAACAAAGTGTCGAGCTAACAATGGAAATAATAAGTGATGCCTTCAAAACCTAACAGCAATAACAAGCAGAAAGTTCCAGAATCTGTTAACATATGGTTATACTCATGTATGAGAGACGGTGCTTGTGAGTTGCATGATAATATTCAGTTCCCTTTTGCTAGGATTGGACAAATTTACGAAACTCAACCAAATATGATGAATAGATGGTAGTTAAGCGATAGGAATTAGGATGGAAATATTACATTACTAAGTTGCATATCTTTTTCTCTTTGCACTTTAAGGTCCACCGCAAAGTTGGTCATATCTGCCAAAGTACCAGTCACTTTAACCAATTCGGTAAAGGTTCCATTGTATCTGCCTGACATGATCAACGGAATTCCAGATGAAAGGTCTGGGATATGCGTTGGGAATAACTGCAATGATCAGAATATAGTTCAGACAAAATGTGCCAACAAAAATATAAAATAGATCAACATGTAAAAGTGTTAGAACACATGTTTCTGGTTATAATTAATGATGAATCATTTCCAGTTATGTACCTCCAGTGAATCAAGACCTTCTAAACCTTCAAGGGTTATATCAGCAACTATGACTGATGAAGCAGTTCTGAATAGCCTTTGCATTCTAAGGTCAATTGAATCTGGTCAAGGAGAAAAACAAGATTTGCAGAACTTCACATATAGATGAATTACCAATTAATTACTTGTGTTTCCTTTGGGAATACAAAATATATATAATGGACAAATTTCGACAAAACCTGAATATTTGATGGCAATGTAATTGCAATTGTACTGCTAACAAAACCTTGCTTACTAAAAAAATATTAAAAGGACACACTTAGTCTGAAAAAAAGTACTCACAATTGTTTTGTGGTTTGTCTGCCATCACAGTGATTGGCACTTAAGTGATTTCAAATTTCAATACAAATTAACAAACTTAACAAGAAGTCCTCTTATTTAAGCCTCAAATTTGACCTAACGTCAAGCCTTAATGTAAATGGGTAAGGAAAGATGCTGACCTAAATCATGAGCAGCATCATGGTGACCCCTCCCAATTTGTGCTAGCATTTCCAGGAAGTAGTGATTACAATATAAACCTGACATTTTGTACCAAAACAAGGGTTACTAAAACCAGTTGGATGAAAAAAAGTTGCAACAAATACAGATTTTGATAAATCTATGTTCAATATTATGCCAACAACTGTTTAACAAGCATAAGCTATAGGAATTGGGAAATATTCACAAAGCGAACTTCTAATTTCAGATGGATTAAATCAATATTCTCAACAGCAGTAACAGTAATTGACAAAGAAACGTTCTTGAGTCCTTTGGATTTTTTGTTACAAAATGTTTAGGAGAGTGGGAGGTTGCCCTGTTTTTAACAATTGAGTCCACAAGCAGAAATCAAATCCAAGACCGTCTTATGGATGTTTGCTCGGTCCTGTGAGTTAGCCAAGCTTCATTGGCAATTTTGTTGTTTTCTTTTTAGTGGTTCATACTTTCTTACTTCCTTTGTTCTTGAAGGTGGTAATTAATTTTGAGCAGCCTCCTCTTGGCAAAACAACTAGCATGTCAAAGAATTTGTTTCTCCAGTTTTAAAACAAGCCTAATTATGTTTTGAAATATTTTGGTTGCTTGAAAGTTATAGCATCGAGTACAGCAAGCAAAACACTAATCAAAGGCTGAAGGGTCAAAAGAACATTGCCAAATCAGTGATGTAAGGAATTTTTTTTTCATAAGACAACGAAAAGTGCTTGCCTATGCCAAAAGTACATAAGCGCAGTCTGCGAACTGAATGCCCATTTGTGACGCAGCTTTTCACAAAATTGCATATCTCTCTTTCATTCTCAACAGCCCCATCCGTAATGAGAAAATAATAGGTATTGAATCAGTTGAATTCCGAAATAGCTTCATTGCCTAAGATAGAGCAGAGTATAAGAAATCATAAAACATGTACATATTAAGGATTCCACATTCAAAGGTTCTGCAAGGCATACAAGAAACTAAACACCGCAAAGAATGCGCTAGTTATCAAAAGCGAAGTAAAGTAAACCATACCAACAATGCATCTACCCTTTCATCTTGCGGTTAACATTACAAGCAGATGAAATAAGGATACCTGGTTTGAAAATTAAATAAACCATATAATATTGTGAATTCTAAAAGACTGACAAAGGTTCAAAGCGCTATATGTCCTTGTAGTCACAGACGTGGCAACAACAAACCATACAGATTCCAAGACAAACGGGTGATATTTTGTATGTATGTCAAAGAGCTAGGATAACAAAAATAGTATAGCCATAGTCCTTACATCTCTTTTCACATGAAAATTTACTTTAGTGCAGTTGAATTTAGAAACAAAAATAATAGTAAAAGGTTTAATTAACAAGCCATAAAATTTTGCACACCATACTGAATATGTCAACAACTAAAGAGTTACCTGAGTTAGGGGAAGCAGGATGTTCGTACCACCATTTGCAATAAAAGTAGTGTCAACCCACTTGGTAGCATTTAAAATTGCTTCCTCTGTAGCTGGTTCCATCGATTGCGACAATAAGTAAAACACCCCATTGAAAGCTATAATGTTAAATGTGTCTTGTGCATTTAGATGGAAAAGGGATGCTAGTAGTGCATTCTTTGTGTTTTCAAGTGGACTTCCCTTCATGCTTGCACTTATATCTACTATAAACACCACATCCTTTCTAAAAACCTGTCAAGTGATTATAAGAGAATGTGTTACTGAAAAATATAGAAACTAGCTAATCTAAAAACTAATGCTAACATTTTTCTTTCTTGCCGTCATTCATCATAAATGATTACATTTATAAAGCTAAAAGGTATTCTAGAACATTTTCAAACTATGATACCTCACTCTAATAAAATATCCTTAACAAATATTCCTTTCTATCCTCAACAACCCTTATTCTAATTCTAAATATCCCTATTGGATATTTCAGCTAATATTATGTTGTAACATTACTATCCCCTTTACGTCAACCTTATCCTCAAAATTGTTAAACTAAAACGAAAACAATTTTTCTTAACTGAAGATTATTAATCCTAACAACTTTCTTTTTTAAAAAACCTAAAGTACATAAAAAAAGATTCCACGAGGATCCCACAATTTGAAATACAAAAAATCTGGACTGGAATAAATTTGGCCCACAAGTTTTTTCAGAATAGCATCCCTTTCCAATTTCGACAAATGAGGTTGCAGCCCATTTGCAAGCTTGGACAAAAGCTATTGAACCGGGTAGTTTCTGGCCCAAATGGGAAGGAAGGAAGGAACCCTAACCCCACGTTTGACCTAGCTGCTCTTTCTCTCTTTATGCTTGCGCCGCTGCTGAAGGCCATGGCTGGTGGTTCCAAGCTGTTGCCATCGTCCATGCTTCCACAAACAAATGCTGGTCCACAGCGTGAAGGAGTGGTGGTGTTGTAGGACCAACAAGAAGCCCACGGCAGTGATACCGGTAGCTTGTGACGCGGCGTGGATGGAGGCTAGTTTTGCAGCGGATTGGCGGTGAAGCGCAACTCTGACGAGGCAAAGATGTGATCGTCAGTGGCGGTGTGTGAGTCGATTTGTCAGTGTCTTCCTCTCTGTTGCCGGGGACGTCTGGTTGGCTATCGCGGTGGAGTTGCGGCAAGCCTGGCCGGCAAGGCACTGCTTGCAGTGGTGATGGTTGCTCTGACCGGAGGCGGCTCTCCTGTTGCGGTGGCTCAGTTGCTGGTGCAGACTGAACTTCTTGTTCTTCTGTTGGTGAATGTTAACCAACTGATTGTTGCTGTTGTTGTGGTCTTTCTTCTTCTTCTTGTTTTACTTCTTCTGTTGTTGGTGGGGTGGATATGAATGTGATGATGGTTGGGTTGTGACTATTGTGTACACTGCAGGTGAATTTTGGGGTTGATGTTGCTGATGGGTGAGCGTTCCTAAGTTTGGAACTGTGCTTGATGTTGAATGTGAATATGATATTGGATGTGCTGGTTGTGGTGTTAGGAAATTTGGTAACAGATAGCGATGGTGGAGATTGTGGTGATGGCGGTGGGTCTGGGGATCTCCACAACATTTGTGAGTGGATAGTGTTGTCGAAGCCACAATTAGGAAGGAACCATGTGTAAGGCAGTGGAGCTGATGGTATTTGAAATGGGTGGAAACTTAGAATGTACTCTAGTGGAACAAGACTGAGGTGTTGATGGTAGGTGGATGGAAAGATGGAGGTTGGCATAGGAGATGTAAGGTATCAGAAGCTAGAGGATTTGGAAGAAGGTTGGGGATAGAGGAATTAGAACAGAGAGTGTGCACTTGGTGCTGAAAGATGATCTTGCATTGAATTGATAGAGAGTATAGAGACATTTATCTTTATATACATAATCATTAACTGCCTCATCTATTAACTAACTGACTGTTAAGTAGTAACAGTAATCTACCAATAACAACCAGTGGGGTTGTGAAAGGCATTGGAGGGTGGTGGGGGAGGAATTGCTGACTAACCTATTTGCATTGGGAAAGTCTTCATCAAACCTGTGGTAACATTGCCACACGGTGTGACCCAGTCTTTCACATGATTGGCACACTGGTCTTCCTCCGCTGCTCCACGAGCCTCTCCCTCGAAAGCTCCTTCCACAACCTCTTCTTCCTCCTTGTCCTCTGCCATACGTATTGCTTTGAGCTAAGTGAACTTGCAATGACCCAACCTCTGTCTTTCGAAAGCACTCAATCAGGTCCTCTTGTGATAGCAGTAGGGTTTCAAGCTCACTCACACTCATCTGATCCAACTTAGACATAGCCATTGTGATAAACACACTGTAGTCTTCATTCAAGCCTTCCAGAATTGCCTCGATGTACTCTTCTCGGGCAAGCAGAGCACCAAGTGCCGTGAGGGAGTCGGGGACTTTCTTTATCTTGCTCAGGTATTCAGAGGCAGTGGAACCTTGCTTCTTGATCGCCTTAAGCTGAGTTTTCAGCTATTTAATCTTGGATTTTGTACAGGCTCCAAAGTATTCTTCAAGCTTCGCCCAAATTTCATGGGTGAACTCACACTCGGCTAGCCGATTGGTAAAGCTGAGATCCGTAGACACAAACAGCCAAGCAACAAGATGCTGGTCTTGTTGTTCCCAGTTTTGAAATTATTGGCTTTCTCTTTCTTCCATTTCATCTTCTGGTGACACAAACCTCTTTGGAACCTTGCTTTTGCAAAGGTGATCTTTGAGTTTGTTTGCCTTTATGCAGGCCGGTGTCTCTTCCAGGGGACATAATTGTCCTCATCAAGTTTGAAGGAGATGGGGTTTGTGAAGGTTTTGAGAACAAAGCTCGTTTGAGCCATTTGAGCAGAAGCGGGTGTGGTTGTTTCAGAAAGGTCCATGGATCCTACAAGCTCTTATACCATGTAAGGTATCAGAAGCTAGAGGATTTGGAAGAAGGTTGGGGATAGAGGAATCAGAACAGAGAATGTGCACTTGGTGCTGAAAGATGATCTTGCATTGAATTGAAAGAAATTAATTGAATTGATACAGAGGATAGAGACATTTATCTTTATATACATGATCATTAACTGACTCATCTATTAACTAACTGACTGTTAAGCAATAACAGTAATCTAACAACTCTAACAACTTGTTAGTTGGCTGATCTAGCTAATCCTTTCCCTAATAGGAGGTGAGTAGATGGATGAAACATGGTGGAGTTCAAAACAAGAGCATCAATTGTTACAGAAAATTATAGAAACTAGGTAATCTAGTAAAAAAACTAAGGCTAATATTTTTCTGTCTTGCCTTCATTCATCACAAATGATTACATTTATAAAGCTAGAAGGTATTCTAGACCCTTCTCAACCTATGATACCTCACTCTAACTATAGAATATTCCTAGTAAATATTACTTTCTATCCTTAACAATCCTTATCCTAATTCTAAAATATCTCTATTGGATATTTCAACTAATATTATGTTGTATCAGAATGCTCCATTATAAATTTGCAAAATGGCCACAGAGACTTGCTTCAAATCTAATAACAGCTTGATTAAAACAAAGATGAACCTGTGCAATGCTGACAATAATATTTCATTCCTCCTTTATACTGATTTGTACCAGACAAGTTATCCAAGTTCCATACGTTTCTTTTACTCTAATCACAACATTGCATTATAAATATACATATCTTTCTACTCTGACAAACAACTATTTTTCTGAATGAAATCATTTTTGCTTAGCCAAGACTTAGCAAATAACAGACAGATCCATCCTATTTGTTTATATATGCCTATATGGGGATGAGAAGGACAGATTACACCCAGGTTGCAACACAACACTTAGATGCATTCATTTACAATCTCACCACATTAAAGCAGCCATACGTAAATCATAATCTAAAAAAGATTGACATAGCATAATAATAATCCAAACAAACCTTTCTATCTTGGCTATTTCCTGGGTAAAGATACAAGCAGAATATCTCTCTTTCATCAAAATCACGCAGGAATGGAGATTGCAGGAGCACGCCACCAAATATGTCAGTTGAATAAACCTGTAACAACAACAACAGACTAAGCTGACAACATTTTATTATTCCACACATAGTGTACTGTTATGATTCTAAATGTCTATAGTTCAGAGGTCAATTCTTTAATGGAATTGCATTAGAAAGATTTTCATAGAATTCAATGCTTCTAGGTCTTACAGTGTAAGAAAAGCTGAAGTCTGTACTTGACCAAGCCGCCACTTCTGCTTCATATGATAAACTTAATTTGCCAGCTTGGCGCATGAGTACCTGAAAGCAGTAAAGATGATGTTTAGTTCATGTCTAAGAGAGGCCAAACAGAAGTCTGTAATAGTGCAGGAGATTTTACGTTAAGAGGATGACTGGAGGTATTGCATGACACTTCTCTTGCAGCACCAGAATTCACCTTCAAAAATATCATCTCTTTCTTAGAAAATTTCAGTCCAACAGGGATGACGTATGAAGGGAAGCTGAAAGGGACACTAAGCGAGAACTGGCCTTCATGTAATAATATTTTCTGAGACCATTTGATCTTTATTGAAAAGACAGAGCCTCCGTTAAACTGCAAAACAATTACTTTTTAAAATAAATAGGAAGTACAATTTGACAATTATCAACAACAAAAAGAGATTAATCTGTTTTGCTATGTGCTTATAACCTGTGGAATATTAATGGTGTATATTTGGCTTTTCAAAAAGTATCCATCATTGGCTTTGGCCACTTTCTCCTTATCCTTTTCTTCTTTCAGAGTAATCAATTCAGTATGATATGATCTTCCATCGTCATCAACCTCGACACCTAGAAGTGAACCCTGTTAGCCACATCATATTTAACTTGAGAACTCGTGAAACAAACTGCAGCAGTTGCAAGAAAAAATGATGTACAAGTTCATCAAGTATCATGCGGTAAAATAATAAGGTGTCATCAACATATTGGAAGAAACATGAATACATTCCATATTGTCCACAAACAAGATCAATGATGAAACATGAACATTTAGAAACCTTAGCCCAGTTGAGCTTCGTTATAAAGAATCACAGTCAACACTTTTTTTGCATAGTCTTCAATTACCAGTATATATTACATATTCTGTTTAAACTTTTCACACCTGTGGTTTTTATTAAATTGACAATAAAAAATTCTTCATTATAGGTGTGTTTGGTTGGGTGAAAATTTTCACAAAAGAGCTCTAATATGTGAAAATTTTCAGCCCATGTTTTACCCCCAATCAACCACATCATAAGAGATTTTCCTGAACACTTCTTGAGCTTAAAACATTTATCTACTGTTTCAAGTCTAAAATTGAATTTTGCTTAAAACATTTACTACCGTTTCACGCCTAAAATTGAGCTTAGAATTACATTTTAAACTTGTATTTAGACTTTTTAATTCCAATTTTTACTATTTTTTTTATAATTGGATAAAGGCTCAAAATATTCAAAGACAAGGGTGGAGCATAAAAATACGTCAAGACAATTCAATTCCAATTTTATATTTAGAGTAACATATGAAATTAGAATTATAATTTCACAAACTAATTTCATGAAAATAAAAAACAAATAAGATGAGCTACTAAATCTCCTAATTAGTGTGTAAATAGTTTTTAGAAGTTGTGTTAATTACAACTCGTGACCTTACCAGCAAAATCTTAGATTACGAGGATGTTTAGGTGTTTTTCTTTTTTTTGGTAGTTAGTTTAGGTTGATTGTTAAAAAGATATATTAACGCTATTTTAAACCTTAAAGTGAATGCAAAAGTTTTAACGTCTTTACACTCATTAAAGTGAATGTAAATCTTTCGTTTCTATTATTCAATAACAATCATATTTATTAGAATTTAGTATTTTTATAAAAAATTATAATATACAAAATTTTCTATGTTCTAATTTTTTATTTAATATAACTTTTTTATTTAATATATAAATAATTTACAAAAAGCTATAAATAAAATTTGGGTTTTTCTGGCCATTAAATCACTGGTTAAGGAAATCATAAAAAGCAAGTTTCAAAAGCTTATAGTTAGACATATGTTGAATACATAAAATTTTATCTTCTCAATATAAACTTTTTTTTTTTCCCTGAAGAACATTGGTAAGCAAATCCCACTAAATTTTTCTATAATATAGAAAAAAATTTAATATATTAATATCCTTATTGGTTCTGAATTTTGAATCACACCTTTAAATAACAGACTTAGAATTAAATTTAAATTTATAATTCACATCCAACTTCAAATGAATAAGAAAGAAAACGAGTGAATACCGATTTTAGTCTCTAAAATGTAGAAATAAACGTTTTAATTCTTTAGGTTATAAAATATGCGTCAAGTTATCCCGACTCTATTTTTATTACTTTATCTTCACGTTTTTGCTAATGTGTTATGTTAATTGATATAAAGATCATAGGTTAATATCCTATTTGGTCAAAGATGACATAGTTAAATAATAGGTTTAGATTACTAACAACAGCCAAATATATTAACTTATACATAAATTCATATTATACTCTTTAATTATGCATATCTTCATATAGTTTAATTAGCAAAAAGTTAAGTAGACGACGGTGAAAACCAAACAATGATGATCAAACAGCTCATCATCCATAGTGAATGTGTTTCTAGCCGTTAGATCATACAATTTTTAAACAAATAAATGAGATTAATAATAACAAATATTATTAAAAATTTATTAAAATAAATATTTTCTCCAACTCTCTCGCTAAATCTAAATGTTTCTCCTTCCCCCTCTCTCTTCCTCTTTTCTCTCTCTCTCTCACCTATTCTCTCCACAGTCCATACCTCCCACGGTCCCACCACCATACACCCTCTTCCCTTCTATTATTTGTTTACTAACTTTCCTTATTTTCTATCCCTTTACCAATATTTACATTTCCTAGCGACACACAACTTACAAAGGCAATCTATGATAGAATTCATTTTCGTGTTCATTGCAGTGCCCGCACCTCTTCTTAACAGAATCATATTCCTGCATAAATCCAGAATTAGGCACGTATAGTACTCATGGGTGTGAATACTGACGGGTTCTACCAGCACCACAAAGAAAGATTATTCATTTATTCTAACGGGGCCTACTCTTTCAAGTTTCACCGTCAGTCCATGCCATGGAAATATGGAATACGGAAAGGAGGGCTAGCACCGGACGAAGACCGCGCCAGCGGTTGACGTCTCATCAGATTAAAGGCAGCAAGCAACGGTTGCTGGAGGAGGACTGGCAGAATTAAAACGACCAAGGGATGGTGAAAAACTTTATGAAAGATACTGAATACTGAACACTCCGGTGTATCTTCACAGCATGAAGATAGTAGTGGGAATGGTTGTTTCAACCTTTTTTTCAACATTTTTTCTCTCTCTTGCTTTTCGGACTTTCTTTTGGTGGACTCTTTTACATGCTTTTTGGACTTTTCCGCTTTATCGTTATCACAATTTCTAGTTAAATTTTTTCTCGGGTACAAAATTTCTATTTCACCTTGCTGTGTCTGGTGTGTGGCTTTCTGCATGTTAGTGTTCGTTTGTGATTTCAACTCATACAGTATTTAATTTTGATGCCCCATAAATATTGAAAAAAATAATAATTATACTATCATTTAATTATATATTACCATACTTAATCCTTACAATTTAAAAATTATACATATAAAAATTTTAATTGAATGATAATTAAAAAATTTTACTAAATAAATATATTGAAATTAACCTTATATAACACTTTAAAAATGATTGATACGAGGAAAGTTATGTAATTTCAAGAGCTTCACCAATGGTCCATCCATGCCATGAACCAGATTCTTCATCCCTAATGGTAACATCCAATCGAACACGCCGTGTTCTCTCCCAAGTCCCAACACAGCTCACTTCCATTTCACCACGTGAAATGTGCTGCCATTTTCGCTTCAAAAGCTGGCTCCTAACAAACCTCACCCCACCAGGCTATGAGCGAGTATAGTCCCACTCCCTGATTTCACCTTCCATTTGACCGGAAGCGAAAACAGCATAGCGCTCCACTAGAAGGTTCGCCTAGGATAAAACAAACGTTTTTTACCGACACACTCGCTTTAACTGCGCCACCTTAACAGGAACGCCTTCAAACCATTAGATTTCCAGTTATATTATGAAATTTTGCAGGACTTGACTCACATTCGTGACTAGGAATCGGACATCTATAATTGAGAAAACATTTTGTTTAATTTTACCCCTTAATTCTCAAACAAGCACATGCTTATAGTTTTTCATCTACTTTATCACAAACATCTATATAGCATTTACCTGTTCTCCCATGGGTATTGCAACCCGGCAATCGCACGTGCTACTTGCCGACACACAATGCACGCGCCACCTCCCGGTGACGGTAACAAACGCCGTGTCCAAACAGCAGTCGACTTCCAAGGCCACTGCGAGAAGCTGCAGCGGTATCAGCGCCGGCGGCTCACAGCGCCCGTGCACGTACGGCTGGTAGCTCCGAATATCCGGGTTGTCAACCGTCTCTGGATCCGATATCACAGCGTAGCACATCGGCGCCGTCGGAAGGTATCCCTCCGGCGACCTCGACATCGCCGATGCAGGTGCCGGTGCCGGTCCTTTTCCGTAGTAAATACGCTTCGAGAGCTTGAGACCGAACTCGACGGAGCTGGAGAACTGTTCGGCCATCGTCGGAAGCGCCGTCGCCGGAGAAGGTTTTACCTGCGAGTTGTTCGGAGGAAAATTTTAGAGAGAGAAGGAGTGTGGAGGTTTGCGAGAGAAGGTGGGGAGGGTTTTGGGTAGTGGCATTAATAAGAAGGTGAAAGTGAGGGTCTTGAAAGGAGTTGAAGAAGGAAGAGCAAATAAACCAGAAGAGCGAGGAAGGGGAAGAGGTAGCTCCAAATCGTACCAACTCGTCAGAATCACATTGGACGGAATTTATTGTTATTTTTATTTATGTGAAATAATAAATTTAGCAAGAAGTACCATTTTGGGGCCATAAAAAATTACGTAACAGATAAAAAAAAAAAAAAGCACTCAAAAGTTGTTATATTTATCTTTAGGTTAGCAAGCACGTACGTCTGACACGAACGCTAGACATGACATCACACACACACATATATATATATATATATATATAATTATATAATTATAGGATATGATTATAATATATATATATATATATAAATAAAAATAATATATTATTTAAAATATTATTTATATAATTTTATTTATATTTTATTTTTTTATAAATTTAAAGATTTATATATTATTTTATTTTTATAACTATATTTATATTGTAATTTTTTATATTAGAGTAAGAATAAAGTATATTTTAAATTAAATATATACAAACTTATATTATTGATATATTATTATGTATAATCCAAGATTTGATATAGACGCATATCCAACATGATACGACAACAATTGATATATTCATGCTTCATATTCTTTAGCCTATAAGGATCTATCTTATTTGATAAACTAGTCATTTAATTTTCCAATACAGGGAAAATAATAAAAATAGTTTCTTAATATTATCGAAAATAAATGATAATTTATTTAAATATATTATAGAAAATTGAGTATATAAATTTATTTTAAAAGTAATTTAATAGTTAAATATTTAAATAAATGAAAAAAATATAAATGTGACATTCCATTTTATATTTTATTTTAAATATCATATTTATAAGGTTGAAAATATCTGGTAGATAACCTATAACTAACAATAAAGAACCTATTTTGAAAATTTTACACATTTCAAAGTTAAAATTGTTGAATAAAGAAAGATAACAGGATAATTCTATATTGTAGGGATTTATAGAATAACAATTTGTTAATTGAGAAAACATGTCTTACATTCCCGATAAACGTTAAGAATTTTGTCTCTCATCCCCATTCCCCTTCTTGTTCCGTTTTCATATTCTCGTGGGGATTTTGAATTGTTTAATTATTAAGAGTTTATTAACAAATTTCAAAAAGAGAAAAATTTAAAAATATCTTACAATTTGAAACATAAATATTCATAATAACAAATACTATTAGTGCAACATAATCCAAATTAAAATTAAAAATGCATACATAATGAAAATTAGATTAAAGATAATTGAAAAAAATGAAAGTGTGTTATCCTTAACTCCTATTTTTTAAAAACGAGACTCACCCTTCGATCTTCTTATGAATACAAAATATGTCTCTAATCCCATTCCCATTGTGGGTAATTTTTGCCTACCCACTTTCAACTTTTTTTTATCATCCCTAGCCATTTATATCTTTTTAGTAAATAAAATATTGAATTTATAAAAACATCAAAATATATTTTCTAATTAATAAAAATAATAAATAAATTTAATTTCTGTGATTTCAATTACATATTATTTCCTTATATATTCTTTTAATAAATTAAAATATCAATTTTAGAATATATGTTATAATTAACGTATAATAATTAGTAAAAATTTATATATAATCCTAATTTACATCATCTCAATTATAAGAGTAGTATATCAATTACAATATTATTTTCAATAAAAAGTAATATAAATATTTAATTTTTTAAAAATTAATAAATATTTAGTATCATTATCAAAGAAGTTTAAATTGTGGAATTGATTTTTTAAATATTTTAATGTTGAAAAATTGAAGGTTTTTTTTCAAAAAAATTAGCATGAAAAAATTGTGAAATTGATAGGTTGGAATATTCAAGTTGCAACAAATTAAATAGGGTACAGTGAGATAGGTAGATAAATATATTTTTAAGTGAATCCAAACAAATGTGCTAACAACCTTAGGGAAAATGAAAGGCATATCACGATGAGGTACTCCCCTTTTTTATTTTTTTATATCATATTATTTTTTTGTTGTAATGGGCACTATTCATATTTTTATCACCAATACATTTATATCTAATCAATTTTAGTGATTCTTAATTTTATATATTTTTTTCATTCTTAATTATTCTTAATTTTAATTGTAGATCATAATTTAATAATTCTAATTTTATTGATTCAAGTAATCTTAATGAATTTAATATTTGATTTTATTGACAATTAATAATTAAATTTTAAATTAAGTTAAAAAAATCCTAAACATAAATGTTGGAAAGTGGACCCTAAATAACTATATGAATTAAATGTATACCCTAAAGTTCTATATGAAATACATGTGTAATAATTTAATGAAATGACTTTCAAATATTATGATAGTAAATTAAATCAAGCATTAGTTGAATTTTATTTTCTAACATAAGTGATTACATAACACATTTTATGTAAAGTTGATACTATAAAATAAATATGTTAGTCCCAAAAATTATATTTTTGACAAAATAATATTTTCATTAATAAAAATAAAGATCAGTTAATATTTAGGTGAATTTATAAAATAATAAATATTTAAAGAATTATAAATAAATATAATTTTTTAATATTATTTTATTAGCAATATGATTATTCAGAAAATAAAGTAGTGGTTCTCTTGTGAATTTAATAATGAACTATCTAGATTTAGCCATAATCAGTGCTGCCAAAGTCATACTGGGGCAAAATCGTCGAGGCAATAACAAGGCGACACGTTAGACTTGGGTATGTTTTGTTTTTGAATGATTTTATGTATTTTCAAGTTAATATTATTATTTCATATAAAAATAATAGGATAACTCTTCAATAATTAGGTCTCTCACATTTATTCAGATTTTGATTTCGTCAATAAAAAAGATTTATTCAATTATTGTCTTTAATATTTTTAAAATATTTTTAATTTTATTCTTTTGATATAATGTATTTAAATTATAATTAAAATTTTGATATTTTATATCTTGTTGTAATTGTCTAATATTATAGTCTGATATTATATCTTATTATGACTTCCTAACAATATAATTTGTATTTATTTCATTTTTGTTCATTTATAATTTGTGTGTATATTTATTTATAGGATAAAATTTAAACATTGTGAGAATATTAGAGATGTAAATAGAACCGATAAAATTTTAAAGACTAAATTAACACCTTAGCAAGATGTTTTTGAATCATTAAAAATTAATTTAAATTATTATTTATAATTTTAAAGATTAAATTAATAATTTTTTAATTGTAGGTATTAAAATGACAGGCACTTGCACTTTTGAAAATCAAAATCAACTTTTGCCCTTCTGACTTTTACATAAGATGAAATTTACCACAACAAGCAAATCGCTAAGGACAAACACGTAATCAATGGCTGTGATGGACTCGAATGTGGTTAGTGCACGGCATGCGTTTTTAATCCCTTTCGTTCTCATTAATTAATAATTATAAATATAAATTTATGATGATAATATACTTCAAAAACTAATTATAATAATAATAGTATAATAATAGTTTTAAATTAAAATTATTATTTAAAATATAACATGAGTTAAATATCAATCTAAATACAAATTGAATTTAATTTATATGTATGGTTAGTGTAATAAAGAAATATTTACAAAAATATTTGATTATATATTATTGTATCAATAAAAATATTTTACTCAATTATCCACTAATTTAAAATTCTAACTAATAGAAGTATATAATTAGTTTTTTAGACTATTCATATCTCAAAATTAATAGCATACTAATTAACATGTGCTAAACATAAAATATTTAAGAAAAACATAGAATTACTTTATTATAAATAATGATTGTTTCTAACAAAACTTAAAATATGAATATGATAATTAAATTAAATTAATTAATAATTCTTTAACTCATAACATAACCGAATCTCTTAATCACTTTTATATGCTGGTTAAAGAGTAATAATAATGAGCGCCTGTTGGTATGCAATCACGAAAAGCAAATGTCTCCCATGTGCATCGTGCCAAAACTATTTAACGCAAACATAAAATTTGATCCAACTAAAATTCGCTTGTGATTTAGGGATAATAAATTAGTCTTTTATTCATAAAAGAAATACCTTAATTGTTTTGTTGATTGGTCATCACAACACTCAACAAAAGGCAAATGTGGCTTGCTAAATTTATGTGGGTCCGTGAAATTTGACGATAGTATTAAATGATATCATTTTAGGTTGAAGTATGTGAAAATTACAAAGAAATCACATAATAAAATAGGTTAGAGTTTAAGAATATATAAGTGTTGTTAATAAACAAAAATATCAAAATGTTGTCATTTGATGAGAGATTAATTTGTGATATGTTATTGTGGAGTTACGTTTAACGTAGTCAAATAAATAACAATTTGATAGTCCATATGTGTCTTTGTTTTTCGCTCCTATCCACATGTGTTTTTTAATAGAGTGTTAGAATAATAAGTAATTAATAGACGGACTAATGTGGTCTCTTTTGTGAAAAGTGAACATGGGAATAGTGACAAACTTAGACAAATAGATCAACATAAGAAGTGAGATGTATGTTATTTTGTTTCATTTAGAGTTAATGTACAGTCAAATTTAACAATATAATGAAGGCAAAAATACATATATTTTCTATAGTAATTATTAAAAAAGGTTTCAGAAGTTTTCATGGTAAGGGGAGACTTTTATGATTTTTTCTAGTAATATTATTATACGATGAATTTGAAATTTTAGTCAATAAAATTTTAAGAATAAATAATTTCATAGAAAAAAAATGAGAATCTCTAATTTGCTTCTTTCGGAGGAAGTTCACTAGTGTCATTGTCCTTTTCTTTTGTTCTTTTTTTTTTTTTTTTGATGAACAATTGTCCTTTTCTTTTTAGTTGCATGAATTTGTATAGATTATGAGATATGAGAATAAGTGATCAATTAAATTATTTCAGCGGCGGTCCCACTAATCCTAACTTTTGTTATGGTTATTCATAATTAAGAAGACAAGCATAATCATGTGCTAAACTTTTAGTCAAAGATAAACTAGGGATCATTTTGGGTGAAACCAAAGATGCTTTGCCGCCTTAATGCGTGGCAAAAGTTAGAAGGCATTTTTAAATGTTTTCAGAAAACAAAAATTGCTTTGTGTTATTATTCAATATTTTGATACCTGCACGTTATTATTATTTTTATCATATTTATATTTTTAATATAATAACTAATAATCAAATAATTAAGCGTAGAGTACAATTTCTCTACATCGAGGATATTTAAGAATTTTTGTTCATTATTTTTGAGTTCTTACTTGTAAAATTAGTAGAGGTAAGTCCCTTTTAAAGGCTCAAAAAGCGGTGTGTGATATATTCAAAAGGCACTTCGATCTCAAATTAATATCTGAAAAGGATAAATTCTGTGATGGTCGCTGATCAATTAGTGACCAAGTTGGTCATTGGTTGATATTGAGAGAACAATATAATTGTGGGTGAGAACTAAATGATTATGAGGATAGAATTACAATTTTAAAAAGTTGTTAAAATATCTTTCAAACTACCAAAATAGCATAAACTTCAAGGCGTCTTCCCAAAGACTAAAACTTCTCACTAGTCACCAGACATTTTCTCTCCAAAGGTGAAATATTTCAACACACTGAAACAACTTGCTCACAAATTATTCTCTCTTGCCACTGGGGAAACTTCTGTGCAGATTGAGTTTTTGACATGATGATGCTTGCTTATATTAAAATATTTTTAAACTAGTAAAAGTACATTTAACCTTCCTCTATTTATTTATTTATTTTCCAGCTCCCCCTCTCTTGAATATACAGCAATGATTCTAGCACTTTGGTAATAACACGAACCCACCCCATTTCTAAGCATGTCCCAAGATTTCCCTTCAAATCCTAGTATAAAGTTTCAAATGAAATGAGAATGGATCATTAATGGTGAGTTTTGTCCTTTGGTCTTGTATTTTGGACGGGATGGGAAAAATGACATAAAAACTTTGATAGAGGTGTTTTAAAGGGGATGACAAATCATGATAAAATTCAGACAGAATGTTCATACCATTTAGTACTGCCCATGAGCTACAACCCATGGTGGATTTGGTGTGAAAGTGAAAATAAAAAGCTACAAGAGAAACAGCACACATGAAGCAGTTTGAGTTTTGCGAGAGGGAAGGAGTGGTGGCGTCAAGGTTGACAATAGCACCTGGGCGGTGAGGGTCGATGGTGGCATTGGGACAAGAAAGGTTGAGGGACGACCATTCAACATTGCGAACAAACCTGTGATTAGTTGATTTAATCATCATGCTTAAATAAATTTATGGGTCAAAATGGAATTCTAGTTTTCAAATATATAATTTCTACAGGTCAAAATAGAATTACTCAATAACTAGAAAAAGCTTTTAAACTCAGTCATAGGATGACATGTTGAACAGCTAAGATTTAGTGACCAACTTAGTTACTTACTCACATGGCCCATGAAAGAGATGAAATACAAGGAAAAAGGATTAATGTCGTTAATTTAGGTTTGTTATGGCACAAGTCCAAGATATTTAATGTTTCGGGTTAAGTCCAAAATGGAGGAGAATCTCTAGTTTAATTCCTTGTTGTTAGGGCAACTTTTTGGCCCCTTTATATGAGTTGCATGGAAAAATTATTTCATACTTCTAGAGCAGCAACGCCTAAACTTATGCTCATTCCATTCATTTTCTAACACGTGATAGTGGAATCCACCACTTGATATCTTTAATACATATTATTATATATCTAATCTCTTTGATTCAAGTGATTAATTATAGTTAATTACATTTTATTGTTTAAAAAAAATTAAAAAGAATCCAATTTGGTTCTTCTTCATCACATTACTAAGGAGGCAGCAAACAAAGGTGAAAAAGTTGCTCTTAAATCACTGCTCAACGTTCATTCAGAATTCATCCAGCGCAGAAGAAAAAATCAGAGTTTTGTTAGGTCCGTGCAGAGATTTTGTATGACCTATAAGAAAAGCCAATTTATCCTTAAAATCTTTCTAGACAAAACAACCATACAATTGATCACCTCAGAAACCAATTTATCTTGAAAAACCAATTTATCCTTGAAAACTAATTAATTTTTCTTAGGATTTGAAAGTTTCCAACTGGTCCCTCACAATTCAACAAAAAGAAGGTAAATTGATCTTTTCAATAAGTTCATACAATTAAAAATTAATTATACAAAACTGTATGAAATGACCAATTTATTCCATTTTTTCAATTGTAAATGACCAATTTAAAACTTTCAAATTTTGAAGAACTAATTTATCTCTCAATGTATGTTAAGAGGAATTAAAATAGATATTTAATCATATTTCTAGGACCATATTGGTAATTTAATAAAAAATCATAAATTAATCAAATAGGCGAACAAAGAAAAAGAAAAGATTAAAAACGAACCAAGTGTCACTAGGGGGAACAGTTTAGTAACGTGGACGTGATGAAGAAGTAGTAGATTGGACTCTTTTAATTTTTCATAACAATAAAAGATAATTAACACCTGAGTTAAGGAGATTAGATAATCTATATTAACAAAAACTGTACATATTCCAGCCTATCATTTTTCTGCCTATTATCATCTTAATTCTCAAGTTCTCTTCTCCAATAAATTATTTTATATTTATTTATCTTTTTTTCTGTTGATAGTATTAATTACCTTTCTTTTTTATCCAATTTTTTACATCACCCTCACTGTTTTCAGTACCTTTCTTTAATTCAATTTTTAAAGGATTAATTACATCTACCTCCTCTATGGTTCATCAATATAACACTTTGGCCCCTTTAGTTTTAAATATGATAGTTACCTGCCTTCATTCTTGATGAAGTGAATATCCATTTGCACACCAAGCAAAATGACAAATATACCCATTTGAATAAAAACTCAATTTCTAATCTTATTTTCCAATCCACACACTCTTTCCACTCTTCTCCCTTTCTTTCCCTTTTTCCAATTAACATGCTTTATCTATTGGACAATTCATCTGAAGCCACTAGACAATATCCATCATCCACATACTAGAAATTGTTTTTTTTTCCCACCTTCTCATTGACCTCCAACTAAACAACACCAAGAAGGGAAGTGGATGGAAGCTATGAATGCAAGAGCAGCGGGAAGATTGGTAGCAAAATGACAGCATCGATAAAGATGGCGCCTCGTGTTAGTGATTGTACCTAGGCCATTTATTGAACCTTTATTGTTAGTTATATTTTCATTAATGAAAATATATTTTATAGTTTTCTTTATTATTATATTTGCATGTTACATATAATAATAAATATATCCTAGTTGATTATTAATATCATGATATGAGACTAGTATAAGCTTAATTGATAATTATGAGATAATTATGTATATGGTACAAAATTAAGCTTATGGGTATTTGTTAGAGAATAAGATCCTGGATAGACCCATTATGAGAGCATTGCATGGATTAATGTCATAAGTAATTCTCATAATAGTTATGTCAATAAATCCTCATATCTAAGTTTACACATTTCCTATATAAAGAATATTATCTTTTGGCATAATCAAACGTTCTTTGACTGAATAATTATAAAGACTGGTTGAATATAATGCAATTTATGAAGAGGATAGTAACTAAACAAGATAGGATTTGTCCCTCTTTTTGAGATAGATATCTACTAGACCCCTTCGATAAGTGAGGGAGAAATGCATCACGTACTCAAATGAAGTTAAGGAGTCATTAGTGTCATTTGATTTATCAATCTACTTGGAGATTGAGAAATTATATTTGAACAATATATGACATTGTCCATGTCTTATGTTCAAATTAGACATATTGCGACAAAAAGATTATGACATATTCTATTAGTTAAGTTAATATGGAGTTTTAATTTAATATTTCTTGGGTCAGTCATATTGTCTTGCTAGAGACCACTTATGACTTGTAGGTGTTATTGAGCCTCCTGCCAATGTAATGTAAACCTATTGGGTTACATACTAAGAATGTACGAATGGATTAAGGTTATTTAAGAATTTGAATTTTAAATATATGGATATATATGAGGTATATCATCTGTATATTAAATTCATGATTCTATTTTATATTATTAGATAATATAAATTTGAAATCTGATGATAAATATATTGCATATTGTGGAATCAAATTTAAAAAAGATTTGTTTTCAAATTCTAAAAGATTTTTTTTAAATTGAATATCTTTTCTAATTAGTTGGAACACATATCTCTTCTATAAATAGAAGAGATAAGATTTCGGTTTAAGTTTGAGTATGTGACACAACTTCAAAAGTGAGAACAAATTGGAGGAAACCCTAACCGGATTTGGGATCCCACTAAGCTAGCACTTAATAACTGTTCATGACAATTTGTGTGTGAATACTAATAGAGGGTGGTCATTCATTGAGCAATGCGTATAGTCCAAACACAAGGATTGAGATCTGTAAAGCATGCTCTGGGTACATAATTTGATCCTTATCTTTGAACTGATCGAATTGCATGGATCGGCTTGAGTTTTGAAATAAAATTTTAAATTCCGCTGCGCAATCCATACCGTATAATTGCATAAAAACCCAACAGTAGTATTAGAGCCGCTTGCATTTTTTGATCAGTTTGAATCTGCCATTTTTTATGTGTATGTGATATATATGTTTTGGCATGAATCGTTCATATATGTAATCACAATATATGTTTGAAAATGATAGTTTAAAACTCAATAAGAACTGTAACATCATCATCAAACTTATATAAGTATTCGTTCACAATATAATTTTCAATCAGGTCTTATAAACTAATCTTTTAGGTTGCTAGCATGCATTCACATACATCATACTTGAACCAAATGTCATTATTTCATCAATTCAAAGCATCAATTCATTTTCAACACAATGACAAATTTCACATATTCATAGCACAATTTATTTGCACATCAAACAATCAATTCAGAGGCTATCAAAATTCTCTAAGACACTTCAATGTGCCCACAAGGTTTCATAAAAATTTCAGAGCAAAAAGAGTTCTTTAACTATGTTAACAAAAGTAGACAATTTTGATGGTCAAAAACCACTCAACTTTGGCTCAAAACTCGAAATTCATAATTTTTAACCCTAGCAAATGATTGAATCAATTCAAAATAAAAATCACAGTTACACTTCAAGATGTTATAAACACTTAGTAAAAATTTCAAGGGATAATTCAATCATTTGCTGTGGTAGAAAAATTAGACAAATTCACAGCTTTAAGACCAGAAATTTAGGCAGCACCTATATAGTCTCAGTTCATGATTTTTTTTCAAGCAGTTGGAGTCCATAACAAAGCTCAAGAAAATTCATGGAACTAGAATAGGATATTATCTTCAACATATATTTTTCTAGCTTATGAAAATACCTACAATTCCCTCAGAAAATTCATGAACAAATACTACCGGTACAAAAACCGAAATTTCAACAGGTATGTTTCAACTTCTTTTTAGCAAAAATGATTTTTCCACAACACCAAACTACTCCACCAAAGCAAATACATCTATATATATGTGTAATCACACCATGGAACCAGAAAATATCAATTTCCAACGACCCAAAACCAAGACAAATAGAAAATGAACAACAAGGTAACAAGAACCTTACTTTAGTAGCTTTAAGTATCTTGGCTTCAAGGATGTTCTAAGAGTGATCTTGCTCACTTCAAAGCCACCAAACCAACATTAAATCCTTCCCTAAACGATGGTGAGCTCTCAAGTAGAAGAGGTTGATGGATTCAAATTCTAATCGGTTAGATTGATAGATTATGAGGAGTAGAACAAGTTTTGTGAAAGGATCTTAGTGTTTTAGTGACTTTGAGCTAGGGTTTTGGGGGTTTTGAAACAAGGTTGAAGCTTTGAGAGAAGACAACAATGGATGGCTGTCTTGGAAGCTTGATGGCCGAAAATGATGATGGTGGGGTGATAAGGTTGGTGGCTTATGTTTATCTTGGTGTAATTAAAGTTAAAGTATGCATTTCTTTCTTTTTAAAGAGAAATAATGAGATGGATGGCTAGGATTTAATCTTGTTTTACAAGATTAAATTTTAGCCTTACACTTGGCTTGAATGGATATACATTATCCATTAATACAATTTTTGGATTAGAAATCGCATAGAGATTTTATCAAATGGGTAAAACACCATACCCTAATCAAACACTACCTGAAAATTAATTCTAGGTATAACTTTTCATTCCTTATTATTTCTAACCTTAACCCTCTCTTTCTTAGTCCCGTGCATTTCCCGACCTGATATGGGTTTAGTTGTTCCCCAAGCCCGTGGAGCCCACAAGATTACTATTCACCCAGCCCGAAATTTTTTTTTTAACACGTCCGTTGTACCATCCTCATCGTTGCTAAAACTAGATTTTTCAAATTATGACTAATAAAACTCAAATTAATTTTTAAATAATTTTCAGGATATTACATTACCACCCACCTTAAAAAGAATTTTGCCCTCAAAATTCATTTGAAAACGATTTCAAAAGACAAATTTTATAAATCAAACAAACAATTCACTCAAATCCTAGACATTCCCACCTCGGATTAGATTATTAGGTGGTGAGGTATGCGTAGCTTGTAGTGCCATGAACTCCAAACCTTTGCGTTCCGATTTAATCTTTCCATCATCCAGTTAGCCATTGCGGCTTGTGCTCTCATATTGGCAGCCATCTCTGGAGAGTACTCATCATGTCGTCTGATTCAGCCTTCTCGTTCCTTCTACGTCTACGGTTTGCCATTAGTTCTTGAACACACCAAACAAAGATATTGAGTTGATCAGGCTCACTATGCTAAGTATGATACCAACTAACTACAACACCACTAGACGTCATGCATATATCTAAACCCTATATCCTATCATATAGATAAGATTCAAGGCATGACTTATCTATACTTTGGAAGCAAAATTCCATTCCTCAAGGTCCTACAAGGATGAATTGCTGATATCATAATGTAACATCATCATCAAACTTATATAAGTATCCGTTCACAATATAATTTTCAATCAGGTCTCATAAACTAATCTTTAGGTCGCTAGCATGCATTCACATACATCATACTTGAACCAAATGTTATTATTTCACCAATTCAAAGCATCAATTCATTTTTAGACAATGGATATTTCACGTATTCGTAGCACAATTTATTTGAATATCAAACAATCAATTCAGAGGCTATCAAAATTCCTAAGACACTTCAATGTGTCCACAAGGTTCCATAAAAATTTCAGAGCAAAAAAATTCTCTAACTATATTAACAAAATTACACAAATTTGGTGGTTTCAGCTCAAAACCCGAAATTCATAATTTTAACCCTAGCAAATGATTGAATCAATTAAAATAAAAATCACAGTTACACTTCAAGATGTTATCAACACTCAGTAAAAATTTCAAAGGATAATTCATTCATTTGCTATGGTAGAAAAATTAGACAAATTCACAGTTTCAAGACCAAAAATTTAGGCAGCACCTATATAGTCCCGGTTCATGATTTTTTATCATGTAGTAGGAGTCCATAACAAAGCTCAAAAAAATTCATGGAACTAGACTAGGATGTTTCCTTCAACATATATATTTTTCTAGCTCATGAAAATACCCATAATTCTCAGAAAATTCATGAACAAATACTGCCTATACAAAAATCGAAATTTCAGCAAGTATGTTTCAACTTTTCTTTAGCAAAAATGATTTTTCCACAACACCAAACTACTCCACCAAAGCAAATACATCTATATATATATATATGTGTGTGTGTGTGTGTGTAATCATACCATGGAACTAGAAAATGTCAATTTCCAATGAGCCAAAACCAAGACAAATAGAAAATGAACAACAAGGTAACAAGAACCCTACTTTGGTAGCTTTAAGGATCTTGGCTTCAAGGATATTCCAAGAGTGATCTTGCTCACTTCAAGGCCACCAATCCAACATTAAATCCTTCCCTAAATAGTAGATGGTGAGCTCTCAAAGTAGAAGAGGTTGATGAATTGAAATTCTAATCAGTTAGATTGATAGATTATGAGGAGTAGAACAAGTTTTGTGAAGGATCTTAGTGTTTTAGTGACTTTGAGCTAGGGTTTTGGGGGTTTTGAAACAAGATTGAAGCTTTGAGAGAAGACAACAATGGATGGCTGTCTTGGAAGCTTGATGGCCGAAAATGATGATGGTGGGGTGATAAGGTTGGTGGCTTATGTTTATCTTGGTGTAATTGAAGTCAAAGTATGCATTTTTTCTTTTTAAAGAGAAATAATGAGATGGATGACTAGGATTTCATCTTGCTTTACAAGATTAAATATGGCTTGAATGGATATACATTATCCATTTATAATGATTAAACAATCTTTCAATGTTAGAAATCGCACAACGAAATTTCCAAATGGGTAAAACCGTATCCAGGTAATCAAACATTACCGAAAATTAATTCTTGGTATAACTTCTCATTCCTTATCATTTCTAACCTTAACCCTCTCTTTGTCAATAGGGTATTTTCTTCCAGGTTTGGGTTTGGTTATCCAAGGGTTGGGTGAAGATTACTATTCACCCTGGCCCAATTTTTTTTAACACGTTGATTAGACCATCCTCATCATTGCTAAAACTATTAAATTTTTGAAATTATGACTAATAAAACTTAAATTAAAAAGAATTTTGCCCTCAAAATTCATTTGAAACGATTTCAAAAGGCAAATTTTATAAATCAAACAAACAATTCACTCAAATCCTAGACATTCCTACCTTATTAAGATTATTAGGTGGTGAGGTCTGCTTGGCTTGTAGTGCCACGAACTCCACCCCTTTACGTTCCATTTAATCTTTCCATCATCTAGTTGGCCATTGCGGCTTGTGCTCTCATATTGGCAGCCATCTCCAGAGATTACTCATCATGTCATCCATTTAAGCCTTCTCATTCCTAGTACATCTACGGTGCCATTAGTTCTTGAACACACCAAACAAAGATATTGAGTTGATCAGACTCAATACTATGCTAATGTGATAGCAACTAACTACAAAACCACTAGGCTGTCATGCATATCTAAACCCTATGTCCTATTATATAGATACGATTCAAGACATGACTTATCTACACTTTGGAAGCACAATTAATTCCATTCCTCAAGGTCCTACAAGGATGAAGCTCTCTGATACTATAATGTAACATCATCATCAAAATTATATAAGTATCCGTTCACAATATAATTTTCAATCAGGTCTCATAAACTAATCTTTAGGTTGCTAGCATGCATTCACATACATCATACTTGAACCAAATGTCATTATTTCATCAATTCAAAGCATCAATTCATTTTCAGCACAATGACATATTTCACATATTCATAGCACAATTTATTTGCACATCAAACAATCAATTCAGAGGCTATCAAAATTCTCTAAGACACTTCAATGTGTCTACAAGGTTTCATAAAAATTTCAGAGCAAAAAGAGTTCTTTAACTATGTTAACAAAATTAGACAATTTTGATGGTCAGAAACCACTCAACTTCCTCAAAACCTGAAATTCATAATTTTTAACCCTAGCAAATGATTGAATCAATTCAAAATAAAAATCACAGTTACACTTCAAGATGTTATCAACATGCAGAAAAAATTTCAAAGGATAATTCAATCATTTGCTATGGCAGAAAAATTAGACAAATTTGCAACTTCAAGACCAGAAATTCAGGCAGCACCTATATAGTCTCGGTTCATGATTTTTTAGGTAATAAGAGTCCAAAACAAAGCTTAAGAAAATTCATAAACAAGCTAGGATGTTAGCTTCAACATATATTTTTTGTAGCTCATGAAAGTACCCACAATTCCCTCAGAAAATTCGTGAACAAATACTGCCTGTACAAAAATCAAAATTTCAGCAAGCATGTTGCAACTTCTCTTTAGCAAAAATGATTGTTCCACAACACCAAACTACTCCACCAAAGCAAATACATTTATATATGTGTAATCACACCATGGAACTAGAAAATATCAATTTCCAACCAGGAAAAACTAAGATAAATAGAAAATGAATAACAAGGTAACAAGAACCCTACTTTGTTAGCTTTAAGGATCCTGGCTTTAAGGATGTTCCAGAGTGATCTTGCTCACTTCAAGGCCACCAAACCAACATTAAATCCTTCCCTAAACAGCAGATGGTGAGCTCTCAAAGTAGAAGAGGTTGATGGATTCAAATTCTAATTGGTTAGATTGATAGATTATGAGGAGTAGAAAGTTTTGTGAAAGGATCTTGGTGTTTTAGTGACTTTGAGCTAGGGTTTTGGGGGTTTTGAAACAAGATTGAAGCTTTGAAAGAAGACAACAATGGATGGCTGTCTTGGAAGCTTGATGGCCAAAAATGATAATGGTGGGGTGATAAGGTTGGTGGCTTATGTTTATCTTGGTGTAATTGAAGTCAAAGTATGCATTTCTTTCTTTTTAAAGAGAAATAATGAGATGGATGGCTAGGATTTAATCTTGCTTTACAAGATGAAATCTTAGCCTTACACTTGGGTTGAATGGATATACATTATCCATTTATAACGATTAAACAATCTTTCAGTGTTAGAAATTGCGGAATTTTCCGAACGGGTAAAACACTATACCCGGCTAATCAAACATTACTCAAAAATTAATTCAAGGTATAACTTCTCATTCCTTATCATTTCTAACCTTAACCCTCTCTTTTCTAAGATCTGGGTATTTCCAAATTTAAGATTTGGTTTCCAAATGGGCAGTGGGGCCCAAGGTTATTATTCACCTAGTCCAAAATTTTTTTAACACGTCGTTGGACCATCCTCATCATTGCTAAAAGTCAGATTTTTGAAATTATGACTAATAAAACTCAAATTAATTTTTAAATAATTTTCAGGGTGTTATAAGAATAATCTATTTGTATGTGATATAGACGAGACTAATCTCTTCTTGGCATATAAGAAATAGAAACAGATTTTGTTAATATGATTAACACATATCGCTAGATTTGAATATTCAGGGGTTAATTTGATTGAATGAATGACAATTTATTGTGATTAAATTGATGCTAATATGATCAGCGAATTCATTCCTAAAGAACCATAAGATCATGATTTTAGGCAAAATATTATTGATGAGATCAGTAATGATTCAAAGCTTTGAGGGGTAGCGCCCTCGATCCTTTGTAGGGTCATTGTGCTATCTAATCGTAGGGTCTTATATCCTATTAAACTAACATAGAAGTAATTAATTAATCCTGTTTAAACACATTGCAAGATATGCATGATTGTTTCAATATGTATGTTTGATATAATGTACGGTGTGTAGCATGACCAAAATTATACCAATGTGATTAGAGTTTTACTTATGGTTTATAATTTTAAATACGGTCTATTGTCATTGTTTTGTTGTAATTTTAAATACGACCTATATGTCATTGTATTTGTTGTAATTTCAAATTGGTTTGCGTGTCATTATTTTATTGTAATTTAAATTTCCAAGAAGTTGTAAAGATTATTATTGGAGATGAAGAAGGCTTCCGAAAGTGCTTGTTAAGATCCATTAGAATCCAAGGTGCCTGGAGGAACAAGATGAGTATTGACAATCTAGAAGAGTTCACAAGGATTACACTTAGTATTGTGACCTTCATATTGGCTTATGATAGATCACGCATAGGTAATTGGCTATGTTATCACACATTTTATGTTATATAGTTATCATATCAATATGTCATGTCATGTACGTTGATACATATATATGTGTGTATGAGATGACAATATAAACATAACAATTTGAAGATTAAGTTCCCTCACCATAATCTTTAAGTTTTATGCCATCTATGACAAACACCTATAAAGGCTATAATAAATAAATTTAGCCTATGCCAAAGCAAGGTACACTAGCTTATCATGGTCAAATAGGATGGGTAATGGTGCTACTCTGTTACAACTCGATCTAGGAACGTGGAGGTATTGTGAAAATCTTATTCCTATATGAGCCACAGGACCTCTAAATCTCTCTATATGCATGTTTAAAATATAAAATCCAGTTAAAACATAAAACTTCATTTTCTACATACAAATCATCTTTATTTAAAATCAATATAGTTATAATTGGTATTTCGTCAATCAACTCCAAAATCTGAAGTCATAATATCATCCATATATATATAATTATTGTTCTTCAAAACAACCATGAAGGTTATATCACTAAACATAGTTTAGAATGACATCATGATATGCAAAATGGAAAACATGCTCTATGGTTAGGACTCTTCCATGCAATAACATTGGAGCACTCTAATTTATAACAAGATACTTCACCCAAGTGAAGCTCACAAGTTAAAACTCTAATACCTGGGAAGAACCCGTGCAGTCCTCTATCTCATCATAATAATGCTAACAAAGCTCTAAAACATAATGTGTGTGTGTGTGTATATATATGCATACATGTAATCAAATCATTGTTTTCTATAAATCTAAAACAACAGTACTCTAATAGGGAAACATGAATCTTTGGTTATGCACAAAACTCATTACATAACAAAATCTCTAGTTATGTATGACATTCATGGCATAACAAATTTCTACTCCGTGGTCCTTTAAGAACCTAACTTGGACACCTGACTAGGCTCCATCTCTACTATATGAGATTGTCCCTTGGGAACAACTTGGTACCAAGGTTAACGATCATTTTCTAGCCATTAACTCACTACATGTTTCTCTGTAGCTATTGCTTTAGTTCAAAATCATAAATCTAATCTTTTCTCTAAGCTTTATGTCCATATGCTAATCCGAGTTTAAAACCTATATCATACTCGTAAATCACTTTCATATTTCATTTGACAGTCATAAAAGTCTCTAATAATCATAGTTATCATCAACTCTATATAAAATCAGTTTAACAATAATGGTCCCATGAGTTTTATCAAAAATATGTTCATACTCTTAAAACCATGAGTTCATAACATGATAAATCAAGAGTAATCTCAAATCTCCTTAGAGGAATCTCTAAAATTATACATTAAGCCATATTTTGATGAAAATATCCCTAATGATAACATAGAGATCATTTGAACCCACTCACCTGGAAGATGGAATATGCAGGATCAACACCAATAAAACTCTAGGAAATAGGAATGGCACCAATATCTACCATAATAGCCATAATACTCCAAATTAATCTCTAGATATTAAAAAAAATTCTAACAATCATGGAAGAGCACCATGACATGAAAAGTGAGATCACTAAATCTAACCCCCAAGAACAAGAGAGGTTAAAGGAAAAAGGAAGCAAAATCCACAAACTAAACATACCTTGAGCTTTGGAGGAAGAAAATTGGAGTTAGATTGAAAAAAATAAGAAGAAATGGAGTTGGGAGGTGAAAATCACATTTTCATAATAAGGATGGGTAAGGGTGCATTTTTTGGCTTGGAAACTTGAAATAGGGTTTTTTATAAAACCTTGGACCACTGCGGCGCTCTCCAGAGAGCTTACTCCCCATCTTTGTCGCCTTACCTTCCATGACCATTGCAACTTTCATCTTAGTGTGGTAGAACTCTCCAGAGTATGTTTTTTCAAAATTTTAGGTTTTCATGCACATTGGGCCTTCCAAACAATATGGATGGATCCTAGGGGACCTTCAAGGCCATACTAGACTTGTCTAGGGATACATGTTCCTAAGTTATTACATACTCCCCCTTAAAAAGATTTGGTCCCCAAATCCAAAACATACCTAGAGAAGGGAAAAGATGTTGATACTTGATCTTCATGGTTTTTTTGGCTTCCCAAGTGGCTTACTCATCGGAGTAGTTTCTCTAGATGGCTTTCACCAAGGCCACGTCCTTGGAAAAGCTTCTTGATCTGCTTATCCATAATGACAATTGGCTTCTTTTCATAAGATAAACATTCATCGACTTGAATTGCTTGTGGTGTGAGAACGTGAAACTGATTGGGCATATTTCTTGAGCATATTGACATGAAAAAATGGGTGGATAGTTGATAAACTGGAGGCAATGCCAATCTATAGGCCACTGCTCTAACTTTATCTAGAATCTCAAATAGGCCGATATAGCTAGGACTTAACTTTCTCTACTACCGAATCTCACCACTCCCTTCATGGGAGACACCCTTAGAAATATATGATCACTGATAGTGAACTCTAACTCTCGAATCCTCAGTTGTCAACATAGGATTTCTGCTAGGGCTAAGCTTGCAACCGTTTTCTGATTAACTAGACCTTTTCTAGAGTCTCTTGAACCAAATCTGGGTCTAGGGTTTTAGCTTCCCCAAGCTCAAACCATTTGATGGGAGATCTATAACACCTCCCATATAATGCCTAAAACGGTGCCATATGGATGCTCACTTGGTAACTGTTATTATATGAAAACTCTATTAGTGGCAAGTGGTCACACTAACTCCCACCAAAGTCTAGCATACAAGCTCTGAGCATATGCTCTAAATCTGGATTGTCTTCTCTGATGGCCATCTATCTATGGATGAAAAGCTATGGTTCAGGCACTCCAGTTTTGAGAGCCTCTTGAAAAGCTCTATAGAACCATGAAGTAACTGAGACCTTTTATCTAAAATAATGGACATTGGCACTCTATTGAGTTTGACAATCTCATCTATATATAGCTAGGCATACTAGGCCACATTGAAAGTCATCTTCACTGGTGGGAAGTGAGCTTATTTTGTCATCCTATCAATAATCACCCATATGGAATCGAAGCCCTTAGTGGTTTGAGGTAACTCAATTACAAAGTCCATGGTTATCCTCTCCCATTTCCACTTTGGGATTTTTCTGCTGAGGCCTGCAAGCCTTTGGTGCTCAGCCTTAACCTCTTGACACACTAAACATGTGCCACGAAGTCACCTATATCTCTCTTCATGCCTTCCCACCTGTACAACTTTCGGAGATCATGATACATTTTAGTTGAACTGGATGTACGAAGTATACCATGCTATGGATTCTTCCATCACTTTTTTCTTCAACTTACCGCATTAGGTATGCATAAATGGTCTCCAAAGCGTAATTCACCCTTTGCATCCACTAAAAGCTCAAGGTTCTCTCCTCTGTGCACATCCTCCATAAGCTTAACTAACTTGGGATCTTCCCTTTGGCGTGCCTTAATCTGCTTTATTAGGGTTGACTTGGCCGAATGCAAGCAAGAAAGGCTCCTGAATCATCTAGCCCAACTGAACTCCTTCTCCTTTAGATTATGGATATCCTCTATCAAAGGTTGCCTTATTGGTTCTATGTGACTGAACTACCAATGGACTTTTTACTTAAAGCATCTGTTACTACACTAGCTTTGCCTGTGTAACACCCTAAAAATTATTTAAAAATTAATTTGAGCTTTATTAGTCATAATTTCAAATATATGATAGTTTAGCAATGATGAGAGTGGCCAATGGATGTATTAAAAAATAATTTTGGCCGGGTGAATAGGAGCCTTGTGGGCCGATCTTGGGTAAGGACAGCCAGATCCTGGAGAGGGAATGCCGGAGATTAAGAAAAGAGAGGGTTAAGGTTAGAAATGATAAGGAATGAGAAGTTATACCTAGAATTAATTTTGGGCAATGTTTAATTACACGGGTACGATGTTTTACCGTTTGGTAGAGTTTTGATGTGTGGTTTTTAACATCATACAAGTTACTTGATGGCCAAGTAACCTTTGCCAACCACTTTATGCCAAGTGAATGGCAAGGATTGAAACTGAAAAGTAAGTTTCAATCATGTCCTTTCGTTTATTAGATTTTACTCAGGAGCTAATATTTTATTCGTTCGGTAAATTTTGTGTGCAATTTCTAAACAGAAAGATAGTTTAATCATTATACATGGATAATGTATATCCATTCAAGCCAAATGTAAGGCTAAGATTTAATCTTGGTTTACAAGATTAAATCCTAGCCATCCATTACAAGATTTAACTATTTATACTATATTATATTCATGCATTAATTATAAAGATCAACACCAAACAAATCTTCTCCAAGAAGCCAAACTTTTTCTTCTTCAAACCTCATTTTCGGCCAAGACAAGAGGAAGGACCAGCCACCATTTTATTTCCTCAAAATCTCAAGAACTTGATTCAAAATCCATTTTTCCTAGCCTAGACTTGAAAAAACCATAAACTCTCTTCACAAAACTTGTTCTATACCTCAATCTCCAGATTAAGGATTAAAATCTCAATCTCTCCAGATCTAACCAATTAAAATCAGTTCCTCACCAATCCTTACCTTGCTATCTCACCCTTCACTAATTTAGGAAGGATTTGAGGTTGATTTGGGAGCTTTGAAGTGGAAAGGATCAATCTTGGAACATCCTTGAAGCCAAGATCCTTAAGGCCACCAAAGTAGGGTTTTCTTTGGCCTTTTCTTCTCAAATTTATTCTGAACATTTCTGATTGGTGTTAGTCCAAAATTTTTGATTGTGTTGGTTGATAATATATGGATATTGAGGTATGAATTTTGGTGGTGTATTTGGATGATGTTAGAAAACCCATTTTGGAAAAACAAGTTTTGAATCATGTGCTGGAATTCTAGATTTGTCCTAAAGTCACTGATCACAAATTTTATAATGTATTTGTAGATATTTTTGTGAGCTATAAAAATTATATATTGAAGCTAACACCTTAAGATAGTTTCACAAATTTTCTTGAGTTCTGTTTTTGACTCCTAATACTTAAAAAAAATCAGAAACCAAAGTGAACTATGTGCTGCCTGAAATGTTGGAATAGAAGCTATAAATTTTGACAATTTTATTGCCATAACAAATGATTGAATTATCACTTGAAATTTTTACAGGGTATTGAGAACATATTGAAATTCAACCATGAATTTTTGTATGATGTGATATGTTCAATTGATGGGGTAATGAAATTGGGAACTATGGTGATTAGCTATAAATAGGGGGTTTCTAACCTTTGAATTTGTCTAATTTTGTTAACATAGTTAGAGAAGGATTTTTGTTTTGAAATTTTTACAGGACCTTGTGGACATATTGAGGTGTGTTGCAGAATTTTTATAGCCCTTACAATGGATGTTTAATATGCAGAATAAATCATATTCCTTAGGCATGAATTTTGCCAACATGCTATATTTGTGCTGAAATGAACTCAAGTATTGATTTGATGATATAATGACTCTTAATTTAAGTATGATGAGTATGAATGCATGCTAGACAATTTAAAGATTGATTTATGAGGCACACATAAGAATAACTTGTGATTAAATGCCTACATGTGGCTTATGCATGCATTTGGGAAAAAAAGTTATATGATGCAATTATATGAGAAAGAGAAGGTGTGAATTTTAAATTATGTATGTTTTGACATATGGATAAAACAGAAACAAGACTTATGTTGAGTAAAAAGGAAGGCAAAAGAGGAACTTCCCTAGAGAAAGGAGAAGGCAAAAAGAGGAACTTCCCTAAAGATATTATGAGTCGGTAGACGTATCGGCTAGGAATAGATCTGTGTGATTTAGAAATGGAAAAAAATGAAGTCCGATGATCACGTATAGAATGAGCTCAGTCTTGATAAATAGACTATTTCCCTTGTGTGGTGTAATCCACTATAAATACCATTTGGTATAAACTATCTATTATGGAGTTATCCACGGCAAATACCCGTTGGATATAAACTAAGTCTTTCCTATGTCGATGAAAAGAGAAAAATGTACTAATTTGATTTCTATGGCCATAAGTGAAAGGTCACTTTGAGATAATTTCACTTATTTGGTATATGTATAATCATATCATATGTAATCTCTTAATTAGAGTTACTTATTATGTGTTTGGTCTTCATGATAAATGTGCGTTAAGTGAGTAAATGCTAAAAGAAATCTACTTTGAAAAAATGGTTTTTGAACTTTAAAATGAACCTGATATATGTTGCATGCTCACATTTTCTAAATAAATCGAATGGCTGGGACAATGACGATGACATGGATTTTTATTATATGTTGGGGATGCCCCACTGAGAATTTTAGAATTCTCACCCCTATGTGTTTGTATTCCTGTTCGCCTCTAGGTCTATCCAGAAGAATAAGGAAGCTACTTATGAAAGGAAATAAGATTTGCAGGAGTTTAAGGCTGAAGCTTATATCGATTGTACTTAGTCATATGTTATGTCTGGAAGTGTATATAGAACAAATATGTATTAAAGTTCATAGAACAACTTCCTTTTTGTATTTTGTATTAAATTAATGTTTTAGTTTCCTTGTTATCTATTTTAATAGAATTATGCTTAGTTAGTTATTACACGAATTAATCGAACTTGTTATAGATATGTAAGAAAGGTCCACTAATTTATAAGTAATAACTCTTGAGTCCAATGTCATGGCTTAAGACTGATGTTGTACTTGGGAGGATGTTAGAGCCTAGATGGTATGAGATCGTGCAATCATAATCTTTCAACAACTCTAATCATCTACGCTCCTAAGATTTTAGATCCTTCTGCGAGAAGATGTACTTCAAGCTCTGTGATCTATGAAGATCTCACAAGTCTCTCCATACATATAATGCCTCCAAATCTTCAAGATAAAGACTATTGCTGCCATCTCTAGATCATATGTAGGTGGTTCTACTCATGCCTCTTGAGCCTCTAGAAGCATATGCCACAACCTGGCCATGCCTGCATAAGGACACAACCAATTACTACTCTCGAGGTATCACAATATACGAAAAACCACCCGTACTTGCAAGATCACCAACACTAGGGCTTGGTCAACAGGTCTTAAGCTTTTGGAAACTTTCCTCACATACATCTAACCACTTGAAACTGAACATTCTTTTGGGTCAAATTGGTCAATGATGCTACAATCTTAGAAAAAATCCTCAATAAACCGCTAATAATATCCTGCTAAACCTAGAAACTAAATCTCACACCGTAGAAAGTCTTGGTCACGCCAACCACCTCAACCTTCTTTGGATCTACATAATACCATCCTTGGACATTATATTTCCTAGAAATGTCACCTGATCAAGCCAAAACTTACACTTGGAGAACTTGGCATACAATTGATTATCTCTAAGCATCTACAAGACAATTCTAGGTGATGCTCATGCTCCTCTATCTCCTAGAGTACACCAAGATGTCATTGATAGGTTGCATTTATGCATCCATTCTCCATCCTAACTCTGGACATTTTGCATCATAATTGTATTTAATTGATGGGTAATTGGTAGATTCACATTTAGTCCTCATTGGGTATCATTGAATAAAATCATGGTTCTTTGCACCATTTTGATAAATAAATATATTTTGAAGCTTCTGTACTTTTAACCCTCTTTTGTGAGTGTTATTTACTTGCAGGGACTTCTTATGTTAGTGTATGAAGACCATAGAGGTGCATGGAGTTTGTACCAATGTTTAATTTGGGAGAATTTGGGGAGCTAAATAGAAGAGTTTTGGAGCTTATTTACAGGAAAGTATTATAATGAAAAATTCGTATCTTCTTACAAAGATTGAATTGAGGCAAATAAATATGTTTTGAAATATCAAGAAGTCCTCTATAACTTTCATGTTTAGCTCAAAACCTAGTTCAACTGCCTCTTGGTGAAAATTGAGTTGAAAGAATAAAGGTTGTTGATGTTCTAATGTTGTATAATTTGACCCTTAGTTAGTATTTTGCCAATATTTGGAGCTATATATGTCCAATTTAGGTGATTCCTACGGTGTTAGAAAGCTTATTCAAATAACTACAACTTCTATTTCTAGGCCGAAGAGCTAATTCGAATGTTTTGAACCTCAAAATTTTCTTGGAAGTGTTCAATGCGAATTCCAAATTTTCTTAATTGACGTCCCAATCCCATTCATGATGCCCAAGGGTCATACTCGTGTAGGCAATGTTAGAACGACATGATTTTATGAGGCTTGGCCCAAACTACATTATAAATAGGAATAGGTCAACAATTATAAGAACTTTTTGGCTCATTGTTATTATTTTTACTGTCAAGTATTTTCTTTCTCTTCTTTTCTCTCCTGGGTTTTGAGGTTCCAATCCTTGTTTTGGCTCCCATTTGGAATTGCAATTTGCACTCTTCCTTGATAATGATTGTAATTATCCCCTTATAGGGGAGTAATCCTTTTACGTGTGCAAAGATAACTAAAGATTAAGATTGTTCTTGAGGTTCCTATTTTTAACTTGCAATTATGGTTTGTTTTTCTCTCCCTCTTGTCTTCTCTCTCTAGTATCGGTTGTGAGAATTATTACAATTGTATTTTTGAGGGTTATCTAATTGTGTGTTCATCCGCATGCATGATTGGGATTCCATTGGGGTATTTGGTCAATTAATTAAATTACATCCAATTGGTAAGGGATTGGGATTACTCTTTTAGTAATTAGGTTGCTGCAATTGATAATTAAACTGGCATAGATTCATAAAACCATGATTATGGATTACTAGTGCATATGTTAGTCAAACCCTTAATGGAGTGCGTTGTGTGACCATTAAGTAGAATTGCATCATTGTTGTGTGGTAGCACAACTAATGAAAGTAACCACCACCATGAATTTATCTTTTGAACCGATGATTGAATAATTCTTAATTTAGAGAATCCTTATGAGATAATTCTTCCAATAATATTCTCCAGGTTAATTTTGCTTCCAAATAATTTCAAAACCCCCAATTTCTAATTGGCTAGTAACAGTTCCTTATGAGATAATCTAAGTTGTGCCCTTTACTATATTTTTGGTGCAACTTGGCACTTTATAAATTTTAATTTGTTTGTGAGTCGCGACAGCTGGCATCAAATTTTGGCGTGTTGCCAGGGAAGTGGTGCTAGTTAATTCTTTTTATTTATTTTATTTTCGTATTTATTTTAATTATTATTTTTATTTTCTGCCTTTTTGTTTTTATTTATAGAAAAAAATTTAGTTTATATTTTAATTTTGTTCATAGCTTATTCCCTTTTTTTTATCTCCTGAACTTTTTGATTCTTTTGCCAGTGTTTCAACATGGCGAACTATGACATGACTTTGAAAGAGCTAGACTACCAACCTTACTTACTAGCCATTGGGGATCACCTACCCTAACCTTGAGGTTGACTTTGAGCTCAAGTCTAGGCTCCTGTATCACATGCCTAAGTTCTATGGGTTAGCTGGGAAGATTCGCACAAACACCTTATGCAGTTTCACATAATTTGTGCTACAATGAAGCCTTTGCCATAACAAAGGACCAAATCAAGTTAAAGGCCTGTCTATTTTCCCTTGAAGGCATGCCAAGGATTGGTTTTTCTATATTCCCCATGGAATAGTTGAGTGGGTCAGTATGAAGCGAATCTTCCTAGCAAAGTTTTCCCCCAGCCTCTAGAGTAGCTTGTAATAAGGAAAGTTATTTGTGGCATTCGCAGTTGCATGGTGAAGCTCTCTATAAGTCCTGGAAGAGGTTCAAGAGATTATGTGCAGTCCCCAACACCATCTTTTAGAGAGCTCCTCATTTAGTATTTCTATGAAGGATTACTAGTTATGGAGAGGAGCATGATTGATGCGCGAGTGGGGTGCATTGGTTGACAATACCCTTGCTGGCAGAGCCTTGATAGAGAACATGGCAAAGAATTCTCAACAGTTTGGTTTAAGAGCTAGTGTCAATACCCGCAATGTGAGTGAAATATCTCCAGATGGATAATAGCAGGTGGAGAAGAAACTAGATGAGATGACCGAGTTCTTGAAATAGATTGCCTTGAATTAGTCCGGGCAGGCTCCTTTACTTGTGATAGCTTGTGGTATTTGCTCTTTTAATACCCATACTACTAATGTATGTCCACAGGCAAAATAGGACCACACTTCATCCTGGCAATGTATTCCCTAGTAGGCCTTAGAATCAGAAAAAATAGCAGGCTATGATCCTTATAGCAGCACATATAGCCTTGGTTGGAGAGATCATCCCAATATGAGGTGGAACAATATCATCAATAGTAACAATAAAAGTATGTTCCACCCTAGCATAGATAGCAGATCAACCCACTTGTTTACCAGCAACCATTTGATCGAAGTTACTTGCCCCTTAGGGCCTCTGGCATTGCATGTCCTACCACCTCTAAGACTTCCCTTCAGGATATGATGAAATTGGTGATGAACTAACAAAAGATGATGTTTGAGATGCAAGCACAAATCAGCCAATTGGTGGATGCTCAAAGTTACATATCCAGGCTGGTCCTTCTCAATACCTTGAGACCATTCCCAACCCTAAAAGGAATGTTAGTGCCATTACTTTGAGGTCGGTGAGGATTCCTGAGATTGTTCATCCACTTGAAGAAAGTGTTAATGAACAGGGTGAGATACATGAGCCTATAGTGCAACGGCCTAAACCGTATCTTAGTAGAAGAAGTTATTTGAGCCAGGAGAGAGGCCCATTCGCATTGCTTTTCAAAGAATGCAAAGACCCAAGAAGATAGCTGAAACGGAGTTAGAAAAAGAACTCTTGGAGACCTTCAGGAAGGTGGAGGTGAATATACCTTTGTTGGATGCAATTAAATAGATTTCAAAGTATGCTAAATTTTTGAAGAATTTATGCACCAATAGGAGGAGACTCGGGCAGTGAGAAGGAGAAGGTGACTATGAGGGTGAATGGTTCCTCCATCATCAAGCCAGACAACTTGCCACCCAAGTGTAAGGATCTAGAAACATTCAATGTTCTTTGCACCATTGGAAACCTCCAAATTAAGGAAGCCATGGCTAATCTTGGGGCTAGTATTAATGTTATGCCAAAATCACTCTAAGATCCTTACACTTTGGGGAGCTCAAGCACCTGGGTTACAATCTAGCTTGCCAACCACAACATCACAAAGCCAAGGGTATTGGAAGATGTCCTCATAAAGGTAAATGATTTAATATTCCTTGATGATTTTTATGCGCTTAGATGGAGAATAACACTAATGCCAATGAACATACATTAATCTTAGGTCGACCCTATTTGAAGTCTAGAACTAAGATTGATGTTTATATGCTAGTACATTATACATGGAGTGTGGGGACTTAAAAGCCCAATTTTGTTTATCTATGCTATGAAATTCCCCCTTAAAGAACACTCTGTGTTTGGCATTGATGTCATTGACTCCTAGAAGAAGATGCATGTGATAGTTTACTTGGTAAGGATGCACACCCCTCTTTCCTATTTTTTCTTCTCCCATGGGATATGATGAATCTATTGTGGTAGAGTTCTCCAAGTTTACAAATACATGTAACCCATCTCAGCAGTCATCGGTTCAAAGTGTTCCATAACTAGCCTATATTAGGAAAGAAGCCTTATAAGGGGTAAAAGATTTTGCTCATGAGCCCAGGCGAAACTTAATGACTAGAAAGTCAAAATCTATATGGAAAAGACCGTTTTGGTCACCGTACACCCTTGTGGTGCAATTGAGTTAGAGTACCTAAGGTCTAAGATTTGCTATAAAGTAGTGGGCACTGATTGAAACACATCTATGAAGCTCCCAGGGATTTAGGGGTTGAGATGGGAGTTCTATGGGTTGAAGCTTGCACGTGCTTTGTGAGGCCCTAACCGCCCAACTTAGGGACATTAAAGCAAAGTGCGGGTGTGAGACAACCTACCATGAATGAGCTTTTCTTTACTTTTTCCTTTTAATTTTTTTAATTTTATTTATTTTTATTTTCATTTTTTTGTTTTGAATTCTTGCATCATGTTTCATTTTATTTGTGTTTTACACCATTCCTTTGATACCTTCGAGTTTACATGCATAGGCCGACACCACATGCAATATATTGACTTGCTTGGCATTGACTTTATAATGTGTTGCATGCTTGGTGATTTGTTGTGTTGTTTAGATTGAGTACATGCGATTTACCTTGAGTTTTTTGGCCTCTTTGATTGGTTTGGACTATCATGTGCCATCCTTATTTGTTCATGTATGTTTCCCTCTTTGGATTTGCATTCTAGAATTTGCCTAAGGTCTTGTTTGAAAATGTGCTCCCATGTGCATACTGAGGTGATTGAGGCAATTTTCTTGTTTTCAGCCACTTGACTATATAGCCAACCTTTGCATAATACCATTGTTTAGCCCCCCCTTAAACATTATTGCCCCTTCTTTTATTTTAGCACATTCTTAGTCAAAAGTGAAAAACCATGGAAATTCCTAACCTTTTTGGCTTATGAGAGCATTTGTGCAATTTTTATATATGTGTTTGAGAGAATGTAGGAGAGAGCATGAGGACATGCCCCAATTTTAAGTGTAGGGAGCAGGTGGCACACTAAAAAAAGATTTAAAAATAGTAAAAAAAAAAATTGCGAAAGTTTGGATGATTGTGTGTCACATTGCAAATTAAGGGCCTATAAATGGTTAAGTTAGACAAAGTATACCCTTAGGCACTTGTGCTTTTTGTGTATGCATTTGTTCTCATTTGAATAGATGTTTAGCTACAAGCCTTTATATTCTCCCACCTTCACCTAAGCCCATCACAACCAAATACAAGTTTTCTTGATTCAGGATGTAACCCCGATTTCTTTTCTTTTGAGTACAAATGACCAAAATGCCCTTGAGGTCATTTGTACCCAAATTCAAGAGAGCCGACTGGTAGTCCTAATGGGTCAACTCAATGTTTGAAAGGGATTATAACTCTTATGTTTGATATCCGAGGTGAAAATCTCGTTTTAGAATTTTTGGCTCAAAATGACCAAAATACCCTCCATGTTTTACAGGGTAAAGGTGTTGTTTGAGCCCGGAACTTTTCCAGAAGTTTGGAATGATGTTTATGAGTGGTTTTTGATGTTAGTTGAGCGGTCCTGAGCGGTTTTTAGTGCAAAATTACCATTTTGCCCTTAAACAGTGTACAGTGAGCCTAATGACGTAATTAAGCAAACCTAAGCAATATTAGGCTTTAATCGAAGATTAATTTATTTCAATAATTAATCTAGAGTCAAAATAATTTATTAAGGTTAATTAGAACCTAAGATTGCTTGGTTAAACTCTAATTACATTCTTTGATTCAAGATTCCTAGTCATGAAATCTTGAATGTTGTTTCTTTCTCCAATTCCTTAAATTAAGGAATTGTGCCCATACCTCATTTGACTAAGAAAATGGTTTTAAATTGTTAATCTAGCAAGATCACTCTCCTAATCAAGTCTTGACAACCTTAATTAGCCATTACCTCACCTAAACACTTTCTTACAAACTCCTAATCAAAACCTTAATCAAAGAAACACCTAAACACATCATTAAACCACAATTACATGAACAATTTCTCTTCCTCCCTTGGGCTGTAAATCTGGTCGAATACATACCCCCTATAATTCATCACATGTTGATTTTATTTCACTCCAAAGGCCATACCTCAAGCCATGCTTTGAACCATACCTAGCCATGCTTTTAACCATGCCTTTGAATGAAAAGTTTTGAAGATATTTTCTCTTCCTCCTTGGCCTTAAAACGTCGGCCATCCTTCCATGAATCAGCCTCCATTGTTTCAATTTCTATAAATACCAAGCCTTGAAGAACTTGGTTACACTTTAGAAGCTTTGCCAAGTTTAGTTTCTTGCATTTTCTTTCATTTGCTCTCAATTTCTCTTCATCTTGCTCTTCTTTTTCCTCCCTCAAAGAAACCTTGCCACCACCACAAACCACCTCAAACCACCACTCCCTCACCTTAAACCACCTCTCAAACACTTAATCTTTCCATTTCCAAGCTTGCTTTCAAGGAAAAATCATCTTCCTTGAGAAACCTTGTTGGCCGAACCTATATCCTCCTCCAAGAAGATTTTTGTCTTCTCATTTCTTTAAGACTCAAGCTTTCCTTCATTTCTTTCAAGACTTCCTTAGGTTTTATTTCAAAGTTTTACTTGTTTTCTTCAAGAAAAGTTCTAGTTTTCTCTTGGTTCAAAACTCTTTTCTTCTCCTTTTCTTTTCAGCCTTGGAGCCTTTTTATGAGAAAAACTTTGGCTTGATGATGAGGTTTCAAGATAATGGCTTGTTGTTGTCATGTGAGAAACCTCTAAAGCTTGAAAACTTGGTCTTGGACCATACATGTTTTGGTTTTCCTTTTTCCTCCCTTGCTCAAGATTTGGTTTTATTTCCTCCTTCTTCATCATGGTTTCAGTTTCCTTTTCCTTTATTTGAACAAAGTTTGTTAAAAATGTTAAGTAGATCACTAAAGTTTTGTTAAGAAAATTAATCATATGTTTTCAAAGAGCTCTAAGCTTACCCTTGCCAACCTTAAAGTTGGTCGGCCGTTCTAAGAGTTTTACTCTAGATTGAAGCCCATGAGCAATAAAATAAAGAATATGACTTAGTTCTTTGTATGTTTGTTTAGACAAAGTGTTGAGTTTTGAGTCCATTTTCTTGAGCTTGATGATGAAGTTCAAAACCAAAGGCTTCTTTGAAGACTTGGTGCTAAGAACTCTAAAGCTCACTTTATGTTGTTAAGATACATATTGGGTTAAGGTTATAATGTTCCTCTAAAGTCTTGTAAGAGCTCTAGTTAAGATAAAATGAGTTGCATTCATGTTTATGTTTATGCCTTGCATAGCATGTTTATTTTGATGCCATCACTAAGCTCTCAAGAATAACTAAATGAACTTGCATTATCATGTTTAAATTTCCAAGCTTGCATTTCATGTTTATATTTCAAGTCATCACTTAATCTTTAAAGATAATAATGAGGTTGCATCTCATATTTATTTTATGCTCTCACTTTATTTTTAAAACAAGTGCATAGCATGTTTAAGTTTATGCCATCACTTAAATATCCTAGAGCTCAAAGACTTGCCCAAGTATCTTACATAAAGTTTTAGAAAATGAAGGCATTTCAAGAATGCCATTTCGGCCTTGTGATGATGATGATGGACTTGAGATGAGTTCATCTAATCATAAGTGCCCATAGTCTAAGTCTTGGAAATTTTCTAAGCTTAGGTGTATTAAAGAACTTTATGAACAAAGTTTTATGTTTTAAATCTATTCCTTGAGCTAAATAATTTAGCTACTGACCTTACCCATTTTTGTATGATTTTAATGAGAGGAATTGGTTTCTAAAAGAGTTTTGAGTTCCTAAAATGATTCCAAGAGAAACTAGCAACTTATATGTATTTAAATCATGAGATTATGTGATTATATGATGCTTGTGTTTTTGGTTCTGCCTTGTGCAACTTGGCCACTGTATAAATTCTGTTTTATGGTGTTAAAATGTGTAAAATTATGTTTGAGTGAAGCAAGAAACGATTTAGGGAAGTTAGGAAAGAACAAGTAACTAAAAGGACTTAAAATGAGAATTCTAGAACACTTAGAAGCACAAATTATAAATTATGTTCCAGCATAATTGGACTTAAGAAAAATGGTTTATAATTAGTGGATATGTGTAGGAATCCCTCATAATTGGTTTAGAGTTGATTATAGAGCCTTAGGCGAAGATGGAACTTAGAAAGGGTCAAAAACGGAGATTTTAGGACCCCGTAATCACATGACAAAATTTTGCCCAAGGTGATGAAGTGCTGTTTGGTTATGTTAGTAAGCATAAACATTAGAGGAAATTATAGGTAATGATCCCTTAGGTGAAATAAAGATCCATAATGAAAGTTAGAATCATTAGAACATAAGTTTAAGACCCTAAGGGCCAAAGCATAAAACACCATGAGATAGAGGTGTAAGTGAGCATGAGATTGAGTGGGTATACCGTTATGATGTTATATGTTAATACCATGAACATGAGACTATATGTGTGTGTGTAACATGTTGTTGTGATGATGTGGTATGCTATGCTTAAGATGCATGAGATTGTGAAATATGAAAGAGTTAGGAGGGTATGCTCCTGATTAAGAGATTTATTGGATTGAGAAATTTCATGAGAACAACATGTGTGATTTGAGTTATGTGGCATGACTCAAATTTGAGGAAATTCGATGAAGTCGTTATGCCCTCGAATTTCCATCAAATTTGAGGGACTTGAGAAAAGTTTTGAAAAGAATGATTTATATGTGACATGCCAAGATGCATTTCTCTTGCTACCGTGAGGAGAAAGGAAAATCGTGGGGTATGGTTGTGGAGCCATAGAAGCGAACAATGTCACTGGTCTTAACCAGATGATGCATTTTAATACCGAGACGTACATCTCCCTGTACGGTGAGGATAAGGTAAAACCGTGAGGGCATCGACATTAGCCCTGCCAAAGTGGACAAAGTACTGGTCTTAACGTCTGATGCGTTTCAGAGAAGGAAGAAAGTCCCATGATGGGTGATTCCTTAGGTCCCTCCCGTACTTGGAGTCGGGGTTGTTATTTTTATGATTATGATTCGCTTATCAAGAGGATAAGTAAGAACTAGTGACGACTAGTTAAGTATGAGCTCATAGCCTAGTATCAGGGTCGGTTAGTATTTTTATATACCATGATGTCACAAGTTTGAGAACAAGAAAAGATGTGAAGCATTTTGCTCATAAAAGAGAGAGGTTGATTATGAGAAAGTACATGCCACTTTATGAGAATTATTGATTTAAGAGATGCTTTATTGGTTTGTTACATAAAGTATTGCCATGCATTCATGTTTTGGTATGCTGCATATGTAATGCCCAATTTTTCTGTTTGATGTAAATGACCAAATGCCCCTGAGGTCATTTCTACCAGAAATTCGTGGACATTGACATCTGAATGGGTCAACTCAATGTTTGAAGGGGATTATATTGTTACATTTGATATTCGAGGTGAAAATCTCGTTTTCAACTTTTGAAATGACCAAAATACCCTTCTGTTCTACACGGGTAAAGGTGCCGTTTGAGCCCTGAACTTTCAGGAAGTTTGGAATGATGTTTATGAGTGATATTTGATGTTTAGTTGAGCCGTAGGTCCGGAGTTTAGTGCAAAATTACCATTTTGCCCTAGAAGTGTACAGTGAGCCTAATGACGTAATTAAGCAAACCTAAGCAATATTAGGCTCTAATCGAAGATTAATTTATTTCGATAATTAATCTAGAGTCAAAATAATTTATTAAGGTTAATTAGAACCTAAGATTGCTTAGTTAAACTCTAATTGCATTCTTTAATTCAAGATTCCTAGTCATGGAATCTTGAATAGTATTTTCTCTCTCCAATTCCTTAAATTAAGGAATTGTGCCATACCTCATTTGACCAAAAGAATGATTTTAAATTGTTAATCTAGCAAGATTACCCTCCTAATCAAGTCTTGACAACCTTAATTAGCCAATTACCTCACCTAAACACTTTCTTACAACTCCTAACCAAAACCTTAATCAAAGAAACACCTAAACACATCACTAAACCACAATTACATGAACAAATCTCCCCCTTGGCTGTAAAATCTAGCCGAATGCATGGCCTCAAAGGAGTGTCACATGTTGTTTTAATTCACTCAAAGAGCCATGCCTAGGCCATACCTCAAGCCATACCTCACCATGCTTTCAACCATGCTTTGCCCATGCCTAGCCCATGCCAATCAAAGAGATATTTTCCTCCCCTTTGGCCATGAAGCCGTCGGCCTTCTCCCCTTGGCAGCCTCCATGTTGCAAAATTTCTATAAATACCAAGCTTGGAAGAACTTGGTTACACTTTAGAAGCTTTGCCAAGTTTAGTTTCTTGCTTTTTCTTGCATTTTCTCTCAAGTTCTCTTCATCTTGCTCATCTTCTTCTTCCTCTCAAAGAACCTTTCCACCACCACAAACAACCATAAACCACCACTCCCTCACCTCAAACCATCTCTTAAACACTCAAACTTTCCATTTCCAAGCTTAGAAACTCAAGGAAAAATCATCTTCCTTGAGCTCCCTTCTTGGCCGAACACACATCCACCTCAAGAGAAGATTTTGTCTTCTCAATCCTTCAAGAACTCAAGCTTTCTTTCATTTCTTCAAAGACTTCCTTAGGTAGGGGTTTGTTTTCAAAGTTTTCTTTTTTCTTTAAGAAAAGTTCTAGTTTTCTCTTGGTTCAAACTCTTTTTCTCTTCTTCTTCTTTTTGGCCATGAGGCCTTTTCATGAGAAAAACTTTAGCTTGATGATGAGGTTTCAAGATAATGACTTGTTGTTGTCATGTGAGAAACCTCTAAAGCTTGAAACAACTTGGTCTTGGACCATACATGCTTGTGTTTTCTTTTCTTTCTTGTTTATGTTTCTTTCCTTTCTTTTTCTTCTCTTTTTTCTCTTCCTTTTTCCTTTAAAGATTTTGTTTTTCTTTCTTTGTTTGAACAAAGTTTGCTAAAAATGTTAAGTAGATCACAAAAGTTTTGTTAAGAAAATTAATCCTATGTTTTCAAAGAGCTCTAAGCTTACCCTTGCCAACCTTAAAGTTGGTCGGCCGTTCTAAGAGTTTTACTCTAGATTGAAGCCCATGAGCAATAAAATAAAGAATATGACTTAGTTCTTTGTATTTTGTTTAGACAAAGTGTTGAGCTTTGTGTCTATTTTCTTGAGCTTGATGATGAAGTTCAAAACCAAAGGCTTCTTTGAAGTCTTGGTGCTAAGAACTCTAAAGCTCACTTTATGTTGTTAAGATACATATTGGGTTAAGGTTGTGATGTTCCTTTAAAGTCTTGTAAGAGCTCTAGTTAAGATAAAATGAGTTGCATTCATGTTTATGTTTATGCCTTGCATAGCATGTTTATTTTGATGCCATCACTAAACTCTCAAGAATAACTAAATGAACTTGCATTATCATGTTTAAATTCCAAGCTTGCATTTCATGTTTATATTTCAAGTCATCACTTAATCTTTAAAGATAATAATGAGGTTGCATCTCATATTTATTTTATGCTCTCACTTTACTTTCTAATGAAGAATAAAATAAGTGCATATCATGTTTAAGTTTATGCCATCACTTAAATATCCTAGAGCTCAAAGACTTGCCCAAGTATCTTGCATAAAGTTTTAGAAAATGGAGGCATTTCAAGGATGCCATTTCGGCCTTGTGATGATGATGATGGACTTGGATGAGTTCATCTAATCATAAGTGCCCATAGTCTAAGTCTTGGAATTTTTCTAAGCTTAGGTGTACTCAAGGAACTTTATGAACAAGGTTTTATGTTTTAAATCTATTCCTTGAGCTAAATAATTTAGCTACTGACCTAGCACATATTTAATGATTTCAATGAGATTAATTGGTTTCTAAAAGAGTTTTGAGTTCCTAAAATGATTCCAAGAGAAACTAGCAACTTATATGCATTTAAATCATGAGATTATGTGATTATATGATGCTTATGTTTTTGGTTCTGCCTTGTGTTTGGCCACTGTATAAATTCTGTTTTATGGTGTTAAAATGTGTAAAATTATGTTTGAGTGAAGCAAGGAACGATTTAGGGAAGTTAGGAAAGAACAAGTAACTAGAAAGGACTTAAAATGAGAATTCTAGAACACTTAGATGCACAAATTTGTAATTCTGTTCCAGCATAATTGGACTTAAGAAAAATGGTTTATAATTAGTGGATATGTGTAGGAATCCCTCATAATTGGTTTAGGAGTTAATTATAGAGCCTTAGGCGAAGACGGAACTTAGAAAGGGTCAAAGACGGAGATTCTAGGACCCCGTAATCATAAGGTAAAATTCTGCCCAAAGTAATAGAGCTGTTTGGTTATGTTATAAATCATAAACATTAGAGGAAATTATAGGTAATGATCCCTTAGGTGTTATAAAAATCCATAATGAAGGTTAGGATAATTGGAACACAAGTTTAAGACCCGTAAGGGCCAAAGCATAAGACACCATGAGATAGGAGGTGTGATGTGAGCATGAGACCGAGTATACTCATAATGATGTGAATATGTTAATATCATGAGCATGAGACTATATGTGTATTTGTGGCATGTTGATGTGATGATGTGGTATGCCATGTTTGAGATGCATGAGAATGCGGAATATGAATGAGTTAGAAGAATATGCTCTTGTGAATTAGAGATTTATTTAATTGAGAAAGTTTCATGAGAATGATATGTGTGATTGAGTTATGTGGCATGACTCAAATTTGAGGAAATTCGGAGTATAGTGGTTATGCTGAATTTCCGTCAAATTTGAGGGACTTGAGAAAGTTTTGAAAAGAAAGATTTTATATGTGACATGCCGAGACGCATTTCTCCTGCTACGGTGAGGAAAGGAAACCCGTGGAGGGTATGGTCGTGGAGCCATACCGAAGCGGACAATGTCATTGGTCTTAACCAATGATGCGTTTCGAGCTGAGACGTACTTCTCCTGCTACGGTGAGGAGAAGGTAAAACCGTGAGGGCATCGACATTAGCCTGCCAAAGCGGACAAAGTCACTGGTCTTAACCAGTTGATGCGTTTCGAGAAGGAAGAAAGTCCCATGATGGGTGATTCCTTAGGTCCCCTGCCGTACTCTGGAGTCGGGATTGTTATTTTTATGATTATGATTCGCTTATCAAGAGGATAAGTAAGAACTAGTGACGACTAGTTAAGGTATGAGCTCATAGCCTAGTATTAGGGTCGGTTACTATTGTTTTAAAGATCATGATGTCACAAGTTTGAGAAATGAGAAAAGATGAGAAGTATCTTGCTTATGAAAGCGAAAGGTTGATCATGAGAAGTTACATGCCACTTATATGTGATTTAATTGTTGATGATATGTTTTATTGTTGCTAAGTATTGCCATGCATTCATGTTCTATTATGCTGCATACATGCATTAAGATTCATCATAAAAGACACGGACCTTGGATAATTATCTTTATGAAAACCTCATAATGAACCTTTGCATGTTTAACCTTTTTATAATAAACCCAAGGTTCCTGGGACGTAAACGATGACACTAGGATAGAGGTTTCCTCCTGAGATTCTTTAGCAAGATTCTCACCCCTCTCTTCTTCTTTCCGTTACGTCAGACCGATGGCGTCGTTCGTGATTTTTGTTGACACCCGTGTGGGAGGTGCACTATGACCAGATCATCAGTCCTACCATTTCGAGGGTCGTTGTGCCGTGCGCATTTTTGCATACATGGGACGCCCGTTTGCTTTCCGGCTCCGCTTTCGCTTCACCCGCCTCTCCCTATGGCGATGATTTGATCTTTGAGAGGACGCGACCCCGTGACGAGAGAACCGCCGTGTCAACCATCATTTTCAGCAGTGCCTGGCTTACCCTGAGTACGTTCCTCGCCCGAGGCACTTGGAGACCGATCCGTCGAGGATCCCCTTCTCATCCTTTTCGGAGGATCCGCCCTCCTCCCATGGATATTGGGAGGGCAATGAGGATATGGTGACGCAGCGGAGGCTAGCTCACGTCCTCCAGCGCCTTCCGGGAGGGAGTAGTCATGGTTTGGGATCGATCTTTTGAGGGGCTTTTCCATGTACTAGTAGTTTATGTTTCCTGTTTTCCTTCTTGTACTTTATGTTTCATATACTGCAAGCTCTCCCATTCTTATATGGGTATGACTTTATGATATTATTTCAGTTATGTACTAAACTATGGTGATTAATATTATGATGGTGTTTATGATTGAGGTGTTCTTACTTGCTTTATATTGCATGATTTATTTGTTTTTCCGCTTTACGTTTCATTTATGTTGTACGCGATGGCTCGCACTTTGTTTTATGTATATTAATTTAAAAAAAAATTTACCCGTATTTCCGCTAAGTAATTTTACAAATGAGTTTAAAGGGAAGTAATAACTAATAATTAATCTTAATACGTCCTAGGCGTTGGGTTAAATATTAGGGTGTTACAACATACATGCATTAGATTCATCATAAAAGACGCGGACCTTGGATAACTATCTTTTATGAAAACCTCATAATGAACCTTTGCATGTTTTATCTTTCTATAATAAACCCAGGTTTGGGGACGTAAAAACGATAACACTAGGATAGGAGGTTTCCCTCCTGAGATTCTTTAGCAAGATTCTCACCCCCATTTCTTCTTTCTCGTTACGCCTTCAATTCCGATGGCCATTGATGATTTTTGTTGATACGCCCGTCCGGGAGGTGCATGACAATCCGGATCACTAGTCTTACCATTTTGAGGGTCGTTGTGCCGTGCGCATTTTTGCATACATGGGACGTTCGGCATTTTGGTCTCCAGCTTTCATTCCACCCGACCTCTCCCTACGCGCGATTTGATCTTTGAGAGGATGCGACCCCGTGATGAGCGGAAACTACGTGCACGACCTTCATCTTCGGCGGTGCGGCTATTCCCAGTATGTCCTCGCCTGAGGCATTCAGAGACCGATCCGTTGGAGGATTCTCCTACTCATCCCTTTTCGGAGGATTTGCCTCACACTTCCATGGACATCGGGAGGGGCAGGATACGGTGACACACCGGAGGCTAACTCGATGCCTGGAGATGTGCCCACGCGAGAAGGTCATGTTCGTCCACCTTTCCGTTTGCACGCACTCGAGGAGCTAGCAGTCTTCATTGGGTATGTACCTTCGAGGGACGAGGAGAGCGTATTAGGAGTTCAAGGGAGGGGGTAGCCATGGCTTGGGTCGATCTTTTGGGCTTTCCATGTATTCGTTGATTATGTTTCTGGTTATTTACGTTTTGGACTTGGAGCTCTACTCATTTATACGGTATGACTTTATGCCTTTTTATATTTAGTTGATGTATTCAGTTATGTACTAAATTATGATATTTAATATAGTGATGGTTGCTTCTATAGATAAGGTGTTCTTAATTTCTTTTGTATTGCATGATTTATTTTCCTTTTACATTCGTATATGTAGTGCTCAACGGCTTGCATTTTGTCTTACAAAGATTTAAAAAAAAAAAATTTTACTTGTGTTTTTGTGAAGTAATTTCACAAAAGAGTTTTAAGGGAAGTGATACCTAATAATTAATCTTAATGCGTCCTAGGAGTGTTGGGTTAAATATTAGGGTGTTACACAGTATGCATGTGTATGTGACAAATTGAGAATAGACCCCTGACAAGCCTATGGTAATGCATTTTCATTTTAGGTGATTTGAGTGTACATCTTATCCTAAAACACTTGAGTGAATAAGTAGCAAACACTAACCTTGGGAAGATTTTTGTACTTGATTCATTCATCATGTATGTGGGAGAGTTTGATGGGTTGCATTTATGCATCCATTCTCCATCCTAACTCTAGATATTTTTCATCTTAATTGTACTTAATTGATGGGTAATTAGTAGATTCACATTTAGTCTTCATTGGGTATCATTGAATAAAATCATGGTCCTTTACACCATTTTGATAAATAAATATATTTTGGAGCTTCCTATACTTTTAATTCTCTTTTGTGAGTGTTATTTGCTTGTAGAGACTTTCCATGTTGGTGTATGAAGACCATAAAGGTGCATGGTGTTCAATTTTAAAAGAATTTGGGAAGCTAAATAGAAAAGTTCTGGAGCTCATTTAGAGGAATATTATAATAAAAAACTTGTATCTCTCTACAAGGATCGAATTGAGACAAATAAATATGTTTTGAAAAGCTCAAGAAATCCTCTATAACTTTCATGTTTAGCTCAAAATCCAGTTCTAATTGCCTCTTGGTGAAAATTGAGTTGAAAGAATAAAGGTTGTTGATGTTCTGATGTTGTCTAATTAGACCCTTAGTTAATATTTTTTCAATATCTGGAGCTACAAATGTTTAATTGAGGTGATTCTTATGGTATTAGAAAGCTTATTCAAATAGCTACAACTTCTATTTCTAGGCCAAAGAGCTAATTTGAACGTTTAGGCCTCAAAATAGGCATGCAAATGTTCGTTGACCTTGGCGGAGATAGAGATAGTGCGAATTCAGATTTTCTTAATTGATCACCTCAACAATCGCCCAGGGAGTCACATGCATGCAAGTAGCGTAAAAAAGACGCAATTTTATAAGGCTTGGGCCCAAACTTTGTGTTATTTTTGCTACATTATAAAATGAATAAGTCAACAATTGTAAGAACCTTTTGGCTCATTATTATTATTTTTACCGTCAAGCACTTTCTCTCTCCACTTTCTCTCTTCTCTCTTTACTTTCTCTCTAGGTTTTGGAAGCTTCCAATCCCTTTTTGCTCCCGTTTGGGATTCAAATGCACTCTTCCTTAACAACGATTGTAATCCTCCCTTATGGAGGAGTGATCCTTTTACCTGTGTACAAGGATAATTTAGATTAAGATTGTCCTTGAGGTTTCTATTTTTAACTCAATTTATGGTTCATTTTTCTCTCCCTCTATCTTCTCTCTCAATTTCGATTGTGATAATTATTACAATTGTATTTTTTAGGGTTTTCTAATTGTGTGTTCATCCACATGCATGATTGGGATTCCATTGGGGTATTTGGTCAATTGATTAAATTACATCCAATTAGTAAGGGATTGGAATTAACTCCGTTTGGGAATTAGATGCTGATTGATAATTAACTGGCATAGGTTCATAGAACCATGATTATGGATTACTAGTGCATGTGTTAGTCAAACCCTTAATAGGAGTGCAATTGTGTGACCATTACATAGAATTGCATCATTGTTGTGTGGTAGCATAACTAATGAAAGTAACCACCACTATGAATTTATCTTTTAACGATGATTAAACAACTCTAATTTGAGGAATCTTTGTACAAGTAATTCTTCCAATAATATTCTCTCAATTTAATTTTGCTTCCAAATAATTTAAAACCCCCAATTTCTAATTGGCTACTAACAGTTCCTTATGAGAATGATGAGTTGTGCCCTTTACTATATTTTTTGTGTAACTTGACACTTTATAAATTTTAATTTGTTTGGGTTAATTCAGGTTGCATCAATCATCAATGAAGACAATCACAAAGCGATCTAGGAATGGCTTGAAAACCCTGTCATAAATCCATGAGTTAAGGGCATTGGTCAATCCAAAGGACATCACTAGGAACTTATAGTTCCCATAGTGTGTCCTAATGGCCGTCTTGGGCACATCCTTGCTCATAACCCTTAATTGGCAATAACCTGACTGAAGATCAATCTTAGAGAAACACCTAGCCCCTAAAGCTGATCAAATAGATCATCTACATGGTAAGGGATATTGGTTCTTAACTCCACCTTATTCATGATCAATTATGCACATCCTCATAGACTATCCTTATTTTTCACAAACAAGACTGAAGCACCCTAAGGTGAAGTACTAGTCGGATGAATCCCTTGTCAAGCAAGTTTGCAATTACTCTTTCAACTCTCTTAACTTTGATGGAGCCATATGATATAGGGCTATAGAGATAGGCCAAACTCCAGGCTCAAGCTCTATCCCAAACTCTATTTCCCTTTCTAGTGGCATGCCCAGTTCTTCTGAAACACATATGGAATCACAGGCAATTGGAACTAATTCCAAACTTAGCATGGTGTATCTACATCTATGATTTGAAAGCTAAGAATCCATAGCTCCCTTTATCCATGAGCCTTAAGGCACTTATGGCCGAGATTAGGTTGGTCGAAGTGAACAACTAGTGCTTTTAAACTCTGACAACTTAACTCCAGGAACCTCAAACCTCACTAACTTGCTATAGTAGTTTACCATGGCATGGCATGAAGCTAACCAATCCATGCCCAAGATAACATCAAAATCTGATATATCTAGCACGTGCAGATCTACAAGAGTCTTCATACCTCCAACCCTGATCTCACACTCTTTGTAACTCACTAACAAGGAGGAAGGGGCTTTCCTGAAAGTATCTCTATTATAAAAGGCTTCTGTAAACTGGTAACTAATCTCTCGAACTATGGCAAAATTGGGGACACATATGAATGTGTGGACCAGGGTCAATCAATGCAAAAGCCTCAAAGAAAAACTCTGATAATACCACCATATCACTGGATGTTACCGCTCCGCCACATCATTGCATACACTGGCTTGTCCCCATTACTCTAGGCTTGCCATTGGGCCTCTACCACCAAAACTTTGCCCCTGGGCCCTCCTTAACTGGAGGTGGAGCCACCTCAGGTCGTCACCGGAATGACTAGCTTAAGTTGTGGGTTCGCGACCCACAGATCCTCTGTCCGAATGGACACGCTTATTTGTGGCTACTGGCCATAACCATAACATACAAAAGTACCAATCATGCATTGTCTAACATGTCTCCTCCCACAGGTCGACATACAAGATAACTCTTATTGATGCGTGACCAAATACTAGCTACTTCCTCTACTTTAGCTCCAGTAGCAGGCCGTATCGGCATGGGCTCTAAAAAGGTGACCCTACCCGACTTGTCCCGCGAGCCAGGTCTTCACCGGTGCTTGTTCCCAGAAATGCACCATGAGTCCTGGCCCTTTTGCCAGCATCGAATCAGCCTTCTGCCAACCCCTGCCTCTAATGACAGTCATATCTACTTCCTAGGCATAATTCATAGTATGCGCATGTGCCTGTAGGCTTAAAAACATGTCCTTATCATAGTATGCGCATGCGGCTTAGGCTTAAAAACATGTCCTTAGGTAGTCCCTGAATGAACTGCCGACCATTTCAGTCTTAGATTGCAATATGCCTATAGCTTGCCTGTGTCGGGTACGTAAACCTCTCGTCATACGCCACTACTATCATCCCTGGAGTCATGTAAAGCCTCAAACTCCTTACCATTTGAGCATGTTGACTTTTTGAAAAACCTCCTCAGGAAAGCTACCTAAACTCCTCCCAGGTTGGCACTTCAAGTCACAGCACCTATTGGAGAAACTCATCATACCAAATCCCTCTTACCTCTCGTTGGAAGTGAGACAACTCTACCACTTTCTCTGATAAGTAATGAATGACTTTGGTAATCTTCTCGACCTTTGAGGAATGCCTGAAGATTCCTCCGTGGTAAGGCGCCTTTGGAAGGTAGGTAGATCCATCCTCTTGAAGCGCTCTTGAGCTGAATCATCTGGGTTTCAACTAAGAGGCATGTTGCACCAATTCGGCCTCCATTTTCCTAGCCAACACAACAGAAAGTGTGGTCAGACATGCTCCAGGGCTTGAAGCGGACACTAGAGCTAAAAACTGATGCTATGATGACGATGTGAAGCAGAAATACGTAGGGGAGGCATACTAAATCCTAAGGACACAGGCACATAGGATAAGGAATACTGATCATGAAAGAAAGGACATGACTCTATCTTTGAACCTAGACATTGTAGGTTGAAAAGTGCACGAGAAAGGGGGTTGAATTGTGCTTTGTCTTTTCTTTTCCTTTTTAGTTTCTAAGAAACTTAAACAAATACCATCAAGTATGAACTTGAAGTGCCAGAAATAGTCTCAGGATATGTCAGAAAGTAACTTTCTGAACTAGAAAAGAAATACGAAAAACAAGTTTGAATAAGTTTTATAGAAGAACAAATATGATAAGCACAAAATAGAATATAAAGAAGATTCAGGAAAGAGAAGATACTACACAAGAGTTTTATCCTGGTAGGCCATCCCGCATTCCAGTTCTCAACAATCATTGAGTTCTACTAATTAACCCTTTCTCAACCTTGAGAAAGTCAGAATAGTGTTTCTAGTAGCCTTCTCAAGCTTTATCCATGATCAGGAGCTTACTCTACTATCACACACAAGTAGTCTTTGATTAGCCTCTCCAAGCTAACTCGTGACCATGGCTTACTTTACTATCACTTACAAGTAGTCTTTAACTAGCTTCTTCAAGTTACCTCACAATGATTACTCCTAAATTGGGTTACAAAGATTGTGTTTGGGATGGTTCACTAAAACAAACAAACACTCAAGTTTTCTCTAGATGAATCAATGTATCAGCAGAAAACTTGGGTAACTTCTTTCTTACTATTCTTCCTAGGAGGAAAGTATAATCTGATAAGAACTTAGAAAAAAGATTTTTACAAGAATGAAACTAATTACAAGATGTTATCGTTTTATAGAGGATGATAGAAAATTTCTTTAGTGTTTTAGCACATGTAATGATCAAAAGTCTTTTTCTTTATAAGCGCCATCTCCTATTATACTTGATCTTCATTTACTGATCGTTGTCCTTAATTTATTTTCCAGTAACATGTGTTGATCTTCTTTTTGTGTCTTGGAAATGAATTCTAAAATAGTAGCTCTGCATGTAATAGTTACTTTTCGCAAATTGCAGAAGCCATTGTCTAATAGAGGTTTTTGAGTCATCCTTCAGAAACTATTTTTTGCTTTCTTAAAGAGGTTCTTGAACTTCCTCTAGAAGTTGGGGAAGTTGACCAAGTTGAAAAGAGATGTCACTATCAATCCTTGATCGAGTTTGACTTTAAATTTGAATTTTAAATTTTTCCTCCCATTTTTGTAAAGTGCACTATTTATTGTAAATGTGCTGTAATGCTGTTTCAGTTTCTGACTTTCCTTTCATTTTCTATGCTTCAATCAAAGCTTGTTGTAATTGATATATCACGATCAAGATGATTGAAGATCGTAATCACACTTTCCTTCAGAGTTGGATTGAAATCTTCACTTGAATGTGTAACATCACATTTGGAGCATACGTATCGCCGTCCCTCAGTCTAAGTATAACAATCAGCATGACATATTGTCCATTTTGTGGCCTTACTAGGTGCCCTTCACAAATTTGATTTTCCCCTTTCAATGGAAAAATGCGTGTACATGGGGGAGGTATCCACACCCTTATAGCATGCTCGTTCCTCTCCAAACCAATGTAGGACTAGTTCCACTCGTCCAGTGAGGGCTGGCTTCCCGGTGCCTTGCACATTGAACCCAAGACTGGCTCTAGACCATTTGTAACGTCTGTCACAACTGGCACGGCCACGCATTGCTGTGCCAATCTAAGTGTAACACCTGGCATGCAGAAATTGTCCTCTTTAGGGCCTAACTAGGCCCCTTTCCCTTTGTTCTTCCCCTCTCTCAAGGGAAACGCACTCGCATGGGGAGGTATCCACACCCATATAAGGCATGCTTTGTTCCCTCCTCAACTGATGTGGGACTAGTTAAGAGGGGAAGAGCAAATCCGTAAACACCCAGTTAGGCCCTAACGTGGACAATATCTGCATGCCAGCTATTACACTCACACTTGGGGACGGTGATATGTAGTGCATCCAGATGTGACATGTTACAGAAATGAAACTTCTTGAAGTCGCGTGATAATTTCTAAGATCTGAGTCTTGGTTTCTTGATCTTGATAATTTCCTTCGTGTTCTCACTATACCAACATCCATTCAAGGATTATTTTTCACTTCATTTAAGTTCTAAATCTCTTTGATTGAGATCAAACATGTTTATACATGGTTTCATGAAAATAATACTTGTTCATGAAGTTGTATGATAATGAGAACAAACATGTTTGTATACTCAAGAAACTTAAGCAAACGATTAGTCCTTCTACAAAATATTTTCACAAAATTTGTTTTGGTATCACTCAAAACATTTAGAATAGATGCTTTGAAAGGGTTCTGGAGCTAACAACATGACTAATCATCCTAAAGGCCTCAAGTAATACTTCGTTAATGCAAATGGGTGCGTTTCCATTTACATAAACGATGTACTACCTATGGCCACTTGCTCTAGTGACATGCAAGGAAACCTAATACTTTGATACCAACTTTGTCACGTCCTGATTTGGGAAATGAACTGCACGTAAAATCTCATTCTTATGTGAGCCACATGACCTCTAAATCTCTCTATATGCATGTTTAAATTATAAAATCCAAGTTAAAACATCAATTCATTTTCTACATACAAATCACATGTTCTTTAAAATCAATATAGGTGTAACTGATATTTCATAAATCAACTCCAAAATCTGAAGTCATAATACTATCCATACACATACGCGCGTGCACACACACACACACACACACACACACACACACACACACACATATATATATGCATAATTATTCTTATACAAAGCAACCATGAAGGTTAAATCACTAAATACATTCAAGAATGACATCATGGTATGCAAAATACAAAACATGCTCTATGGTCTGGACTCCTGCTAACAATAACACTAGAGCACTCTAATCTATAACAAGATACTTCACCCAAGTGAAACTCACCAACTAAAACTCCAGGTTATCCTGGAAGAACCCTTAGCATTTGTTGTATCCTAAAGAAAAAAAAGGGAGAGGATTAAGTTTTATCCAAAAACTTAATGAGTGAATTCTCACCTGTAACCCTCTTCATGGGACACTAAGGAAGAATGCAATACATCATAATAATAATGCCAATAAATCTCTAAAACATTATATATATATATATATATATATATATATATATATATGTATGTATCTATGTATATATACATACATGTAATCAGATCATTATTTCCATAAATCCAAAACAATAGTACTTAATAGGAAAAATAAAATCTCTGGTTATGTACAAAACATATGACATAACAAAACTCCTGGTTATGCATGACATTCATTGCATAACAAATTTCTCTGCTCTATGGTCCTTTAAGAACTTAACTTGGATACTTAATGATTGTTTTCTAACTATTAACTCACTATCTATTTCTCTATAGCTATTGTTTAGTTCAAAATCATAAATCTAATCTTTTTTCTAAGCTCTGTGTCTAGATTCTTAATCCAAGTTTAAAAGCTATATCATATGCATAAATCACTTTCTTATTCCATTCTGATAGTCATAAAAGTCTTTAATAATCATTATCATCAACTTTATACAAAATCAATTTAACAATAATGGTCCTATGAATTTTATCAAAAATATGTTCATGCTTTTAAAACCATAAGTTCATAACATGATAAATCAGTAGTAATCTCAAATCTCCTTGTAGTAATCTCTAAAATTATGCATTAAGCCATATTTTGATGAAAATATTTCTAATGATAACATAGAGATCACATACGAACCTATTCACCTAGAGGGGTAGAATCAGGATCAACACCAATAGAACTCTGGAAGTAGGAATGGCACCAATATATGTCATAACAGCCATAATAATCTAAATTAGTCCTGAAATACTCAAATCTAATCCTAACAATCATGTAAGAACACCACGACATGAAAACCATGAAGAACACTAAATTTAACCCCTAAGAACATGAGAGATTGAAAGGAAAAAAGAAGTAAAATCCACAAACTAAACATACCTTGAGCTTAAGGAAGAAAATTAGAGTTAGATTGAAAAAAAAAGAAGAAATGGAGGTTGGAGGTGAGAGTCGTGTTTCTGAATTAGGGATGGGTGAGGGTGCATTTTTCTGGCTTGGAAACCCAAAATGAGGGTTTTATAAAACCTTGGACAGCTGAGCGTCATAGAGAGCATGCCCTAAGTGCACTGCCTTATGCGCACAACCGTTAAGCATTCTCCAAAGAGCTTACTCTCCTGTCTTTGTCACCTTACCTTCTTACCTTCCTGACCTTGTAGTGCTCTCAAAGTATCTTTTTCCAAAATTTTTGGTTTTTATTGATGTTGGGCCTTCCAAACAGGATTAGTGTCGCAGGGGACCTTGAAAGCCGTACTAGACTTGCCTAGAAACACGTGTACCTAAGGTATTTCATATCCACAAGTTTAAAATGGTTAGACTTAATTAGGCTATCAAAATGGTTTTTAGGCCTAAAGGCATAAGATGGGATTATAACATTATGGGACATATGATGTCAAAATCCCATAAAATCTAAGAGTTACATGTGATGGAATTAGTAAAGAGTTATCTGCCTAAATAACATAATTTTAAAGGACATGCCAAAGCTGCTTTACAATTATGTGAAATATGCATCTTAGCGACTAAGTATTTACAAGTGTTGTAATAACTATATTAATATTAAAGGACTTTAAAGTAGTGGGTTTTTTGTGAAAATATAACTAAAGTTTACTTTGCATATTTTAATGAGATCAATGGCTTCAAATAACCATTCTACACTATCATTGCAACCTATCCTTGAGAAGGAAAAACTAAAAGAAAATGGTAGTAACTTCCTTGACTAGTTCAGAAACTTGAAAATTGTTTTCAAGCAAGAAAGGAAGTAATATGTCCTTGATGAAACCTTTCTTGAATAGCTAGGCCCTAATGCCACAAGGGCAGTAAGGGATAAATATTAGAAGCATTTTGATGATTTTATTGATATTGGGTGTCTCATATTGGTAACCATCTGAGGTTCAGAAGGATTTGGAACATTTAGATACTTATGAGTTGATTGCTTACCTTAAAAGACATTCCAACAATAAGCAAGCCAAGAGATGTATGAGACTACCAAAGCTCATCATTCTTGCAAGATTGTTGACGGTGCATTACTTAGTGCATATATTTTGAAGATGAAGGGCTATATTGATCACCTTGAAAGGCTCGATTTTCCACTAAGTTTGGAATTCTCCATGGATTTAATCCTAAATTCATTGCCTAATAGTTATGCATAGTTTTCCATGAACTACAATATGAATAATATGGAGAAATCCATTGCTACGTTGCATGCGAATGCTTAAACTGTTAAGCAAAGTATGATGAAAGTGTCTGGCCATATACTAATGGTTAACAAGGAAAGGGGGACGAAAAAGAAAGGCAAGTCTAGGGCAAAGGGTGCCAAAAAACCTAAGGCACAAAGAAAAGCTAAGGTTAACCCTAAGGAAAAAGTTTTGAAGGAGGGAGTTTGTTTCCATTGCAATGAATTGGGTCATTGGAAAAGGAACTGCAAGTTCTATCTGGAGATCTAAGAAGAAGAAGAAGAGTTCTGCCTTTACATTTTCAGGTATTTATGTTATAGAAGTTAATTTTCCTACTTCTACTTCTTAGGTATTAGATATTGGATGTGTATCACACATTTTACAAATGTGCAAGGACTCAAAAGGAGTAGATAATTGAAAAACAAGGATGTAGGCCTATGAGTTGGCAATGGAGCAAGAGTTGCTACTTTTGCCATAGGAACCTATGAATGGTTTTGCCCAATAGGCTTTTCTTAGTTTTGAACAATTGCTATTGTGTTCCTACTTTGAGTAGGAATATTATTTTCAGTTTCTAGTTTGGATGATGAAGGTTTTTCTTATTAAGAATAAGAGATGCTCTATTTATTATGATGATTTGGTTTATGGTATTGCTTATTCATATGCTTGACTTTACATCTTGAATTTAGAAGCACCTAATAATGGTGACATCTATAACATAACTACTAAGAAAGTTAAACCAAATGATTTGAATCCAACCTATTTGTGGCACTGTTGTCTTGGCCACATAAACCAGAAGCACATATCTAAACTCTATTAGGATGCAATCTTAAATTCATTTGATTATGAATCATTGGATAATTGCGAATCTTGTTTACTAGGAAAAATGACAAAGGAACCCTTTACCAAACACGATACAAGGGCTCCTGACTTATTGGGCCTAATAGATACTGATGTATGTGGTCCATTAAGCATTCAAGCTAAGGGAGGATTTCAATACTTTATTAAATTCACTGATGATTTCAACAGATATAGCCATGTCTATCTAATGAAACATAAACATGAGTCATTTGAAGTGTACAAGGGCTTTCAAAATGAAGTACAAAATTAACTTGGTAAAACTATTAAGACAGTTAATCCGATTGAGGTGGTGAATACTTGAGCTAGAATTTGAAGACCATATTAGAAATTGTGGAATTGTCTCACAATTAACTCCACCAAGAACACCACAATGGAATGGTGTATCTGAGAGGAGGAATCAAACCTACTAGATATGGTTCGCTCTATGATGAGTCAAGCATATCTTCCTTTATCCTTTTGGGGTTATGCCTTAGAAACTCTAGGTTTTACTTGAAATAAGGTTCCATCCAAAGGTTGAAAAGACACCATATGATATGTGGACTGGGAGAACACCTAGTTTGTCTTTCTCAAGATTTGGGGTTGTGAAGCCTATGTGAAACGACAAATTTCAGAGAGCGATGCCAAATTAACAAATATCTGTTTATGGGTTATCCTAAGAAACTAAAGGATACTATTTGTATAATCCCTCTGAGAATAAATTGTTTGTTGCTCAAAATGGTGTCTTTTTGGAAAGAAAATTCATTTCTAAAAGAACTAGTGAGAGTAGAGTAAGTCTTGAAGAATATCGAGAATCACAAGAAAACATGGAACTGCTAATGGAACCTCAAGAGATATGGATTTCTCAGGGCGACAATTACGATGTATTGCTCATGGATAAGGATGAGCTTACTACCTATCAGGAAGCTGTATTGAGTCCATATTAGGAGAAGTGGCAAGATGCCATGAAATCTGAATACAGGTCATGTATGATGATCAAGTTTGGAACCTAGTTGATGCACCTGAAGGGATAAAAATCATTAAGAGCAAATGGGTTTTCAAGAAGAAAACTAATATGGATGGTAAAGTGCATACCTTCAAAGCAAGACTTGTTGCAAAAGGTTTCAAACAAACTCACGGTGTAGACTATGATGAAACCTTTTCACTAGTCATGATGCTCAAATCCATAAGGATTCTCACGCTATTGCCGCATACTATGATTATTGAGATGTGGTAGAATGGATGTTAAAACAACATTTCTTAATGGAAACTTACCCGAGAATGTGTACATGAAACAACCTAAAGGTTTTGTTCATCTTGAGAATTCTGGAAAGGTTTGCAAGCTTAAAAAATCCATTTATGGATCAAAGCAAGCTTCTCAAGTTGGAATCTTCATTTTGATGAATCAGTGAAACAGCTTGGATTCATCAAGAATGAATATGAACCTTGTGTATACAAGGTTTGTGGAAGTGCAACAATTTTCCTTGTGTTATATGTCGATGATATATTACTCATTGGGATTTACTTCCTCGTCTTACAAAATGTAAAGACTTGGCTGGGGAGCTCGTTCTTAATGAAGGACTTGGGTAACATCCCAAAATTTATTTGAAAAATTAATTTGAACTTTATTTGTGAGAATTTAAAAAATTTAAGTTTTAGCAATGATAAGGACGACCCAATGGATATGTTGGAAAAAAAGTGAATAGTAACCTTAGGCCCCATGGGCCTGGGGATAGCCAAAACCCTAGATTCGGATCAGGAGGTGCTTGGACTTGAGAAAAGATAGGGTTAAGGTTAGAAATTGTTAGAAATGAAGATCTTATTCCTGGAATTTAATTTTGGTGATATCTATTTCTGGGTATGATGTTTTATCCGTTCAATAAAATTTCAATGATGATTTTTTTATACCAAAGAAGGCTTAGTCTTTAAGATTTAGATCATGTTTATCCATTTAAACTAAGTATATGGCTAAGATTTAATCTTGATTAACAAGATCAAATCCTAGTGATCTATCTTATTTTCTTTTTAGAAAGAATTTAGACTTTATATTAAATAATTCTTACAACCTAAACTAAGATCATTTGAAACTACCAAACCTTATCACTTGAAGCCATCATTTTTTGCCAGCCAAGGAGAACTAAACAACCTCCATTTTTGTTTCCTCAAGAGCTTGAAACTTGATTCAAACTTCCAAACTCCTAATCTACACTTGCTAAAATCTCAAACTTCCTTTACTAAACTTACTCTACTCAATACAATCTACCAACTAACCAATTAAAATTTGAATCCATCACCCTTTCTCTTTGAGATCTTACAACCTACTATTTAAACAAAGGATTAGGTGTTGTTTGGAAGGCTTGGAGTGAAGAAAAATTATTTTTGAACGAACCTTTGGAGTTAGAAGTCCTAAAGCTTCACAAGTAGGGCTTTTAAACCTTTTTGGTCTCAAATATGTTTTTTGTATTTTGATTATTGATTTAGTGTTTTTAGTTGTATTGATTGATAATATATAGGTATTTATATGTTTAAATGGGTGGAGTATTTAGATGATGTTAGAAAACCCTTCTTGGCAAAACAAGTTTTGAACCATGTTGCTGGAATTTCCAAATTAAGCAAATAACTCAACTTGTATGATTTTATTAACATTGTTGGAGACTTTATTATGAGCCAAAATTTTTCTGCCATGAAGCTAACATATAAAGGTTTCTCCAGTAACTTTTATGAGCTTTTAAAAGCACTTTTGCTAGGTTTAAAAATTCAGAAACTAGAAGGTTAGTGTCTCTACTTGAACAATAAATTCTGGAGCACTAAATTTATCTAATTTTGTTACTATATCAAATAACTGAATTTTCCTTTGAAAATTTTATAGGGTGTTGAGGACATCTGGAAGTCCAACCCTGAAATTTTGTAGGATTTTATATATTCATTTGATATGGTAATAAAATTGGGAAATCTGGCTATTGGTTGTAATCAAGGGTTTTTGACCTCTGAATTTGTACAATTTTGTTAGCACATCTAGAAAGCTTGTCTTGCCTTGAAATTTTTACAGGACCTTGTAGACACATTGAGATGTCATGAATAATTTTTGTAGCCTTGGATTTGGTTGTTTGCTATGGAAAATAATTTCTACCACATAGGGGTGAAATATGCTAATGTGCTGGAATTGTACCAATGCCTTGAATTAATAATATAATAGTCTTTTGGTTCTAGTATGACATGAATACTTGATCATGAATATTTGAGTATGTAACTTATGATATATAAATGCATGCTAGAGGAAGTAAAGATTGGTTTGTGAGGGATGATTGAAATCACATCGTGAATGAATGCCTGTATGTGCTTTATGCATGCATTTGGAAAGAAAAGTGAATAATGCATATATATGGTAAAAGAGAATGTATGAACTTCAGCGTGCATGTTTTGACATATGGACAAAATAGAAACAAGACTTATGTTGAATGAGGGGAAGGCAAAAAGAGGAGCTTCCCTAGAGATATTATGAGTCAGGAGACATATCGGCTGTAAATCTGTGTGTGATTTAGAAGAGGAAAAATGAAGTTCGATGATCACGTATAGGAATAGCTTAGTCTTACAAGGTTTATTCCCATGTGTGGTGTTATCTACTATAGATACCATTTGGTATGAACTAAGTCATCACTATGTTGATGAAAAAAGAAAAATGCACTAAATTGAGTTCTGGGCCATGAGTAAAACCAAAACCTCTTTGATATGTTAAGGGCACTTAAGATAATTTCACTACATTTAGTATATGCATATTAATGTCATATTAAATTATTTTGTTTAGCATTATTTGCTATGATCATGAGCCTTACGATATGTGTATTAAGTGATTGATTGTTAAAAATAGCCTACTTTGGAAGGATGATTTTGAAATTTAAAAATGAATCTTTGGTATGTAATGCATGATCATATTTTTTTCATAAATGAAGTGGTTGGGATGATGACGATGACATTTATCATTGTGTATTTGGGGATGCCATATTGAGAATCTTAGAATTTCTCATCCCCTAAGTTTGTGTGTTCCCGCAAGCGGCTATCATGGGAGTATATGATCTATAGTAGCTCAATGGCCGAAGACTACTATTAGTTTTTGTTTGAATATGCTTATGTTTGTAATATTTAAGAAGACAATGTAACAAAAGCTCTTAGAAAAGCTTCGTCTTGTATCTAACTTTATATTAAATAAATACGTTGTCTCTTGTATATGTTTTAATAAAATTACGAACTAGTTATTGCTCGATTCATTCCAATACGCTATAACTACTTAAGCTAGGTTTGCTAAATTTATAAGTAATAACTCCTAAGTATAATGTCATGACTTAAGGATGATATTGCACTTGGAGGGTGTTACAAGTTGGGCAAGCCTTACATCCTTGGATAAAAATCTATAGAGATAAATCCAAAAGGATAATAGATTCTAGTTAGAGTACTTACATTTACAAAGTACTAGAATTTCGACATCCAAGATTTCAAAAGAGGATTCTTGCAAATATCTCATGGCATTCACCTTAGTAAGACCATGTCGTATGACACCTAATGAGTGAAACCACATGAGTAAGATCCTTATCCTTCAGCCAAAAGATCCATCATGTATGCCATGGTTTGTATCCGAACGAAGATGTCTTGTATGCATTAAACATGACGATTGGGTTTAGCAGATCCTAGTGAAAGTCATTGGAAAATAGTCAAGAACATCCTTAAATACTGAGAAGGTCTAAGGATGCATTCTTAGTGTATCAAGGTTTGGAAGATGAAATGGTTGTAATGGTTACAGAGATGCAAGCTTCCAAACTAACATAAATGACTTCAGATCAGATTGTGTTTGTGTTAAATGGAGGTGCAATTAGTTGGAAAAGTTCCAAGCAAAGCATGCGCAAATTCTACAAGAGAAGCTCGAGTATATAGCAACATCAGATGCAACGGGAGGCTGGATGGATCAAGAAATAAATCTTTAACTTGGTAGTTCTTAGCATTCACAACCCTCTAGATCTCTATTGTGATAATAATGGTGCTATTGCACGGGCCAAAGAGCCTAGATCACATCAGAAATCCAAACACATACTCAAGTGTTACCATCTCATTTGAGAAATCATTGAGAGAGGAGACATGAAGATATGTAGAGTACCAACCAATGACAACATTGTAGATCCACTAGCTAAGGCTCTTCCACAAGGCAAGCATGACCTACATACTAGGTCTATGGGTTTTAGATACATATGCGATTAGGCCTAATGCAAGTGGGAGATTGCTAGTGATTGTGCCGTATGCCATTTATTTGGACCTTTATTATTAGTTATATTTGCACTGATGAAAAGAAATTTTATTCATTTTCTTTATTATTATATTTACATGTCACATATAATAATAATTATATCCCTAGTTGATGATTAATATCATGATATGAAACTAGTATAAGCTTAATTGATAATTATGTGTATGGTACAAAATTAAGTTTATGGGTATTTGTTAAAGAACAAGATACTAGAATGTAATCACTTGCATAGATTAATGTCATAAGTGATTCTCATAATAGTTAAGTCAATAAATCCTCATATCTAAGTTTACACAGTTTCCTTCATAAAGAACATTATTTTTTGACATAATTAAACGTTATCTTTAACCCATAATTATAAAGATTGTGGTTGAATATAATGCAATTTATGAAGAGGATAGCAATAAACAAGATGTATTTGCCCCTCTTTTTGAAGAGATATCTACTTGGGCCTTCTCAATAAGTGAGATTGAGAAATGCATAGTCATGCTCAAATGAACTGAAGGAGTTATTAGTGTCATTTGACTTATCATTCTGCGGAGATCGAGAAATTATATTTGAATAATATAAGAATGACATTGTCCATGCCTTATGTTCAAATTAGATATCGTTCAACAAAAGGATTGTGACATATTCTATTAGTTAATTAATATGGACTTTTAATTTACTATTACTTAGGCCATATAATGTCTTGCTAGAGACCACTTATGACTTGTACGCGTAATAATGGTATTGGCCCTACTGCTAACGTAATATAAACCTATTGGGTTGCACACTAAGAATGTAGCAATCGAATTGGGTTGTTTAAGAATATGAATTTTAAATATATGGATATATATGAGGTATATCATCTGGATATTCAATTCGTGATCGTTTTATATTATCAGATAACATAAATTTGAAATATGGTGATAAATATATTGGATATTGTGGAATCGGATTTAAAAAGATTTGTTTTCAAATTCTGAAATATATTTTTTAAAAATTGGATATCATTTTCCTAATTAGTTGGGAATGTGTATCTCTATAGATAGAAAAGATAAGGATTTCCATTTGAGTGTGTGACATAACTTCAGAAACCAATAACAAATTGGAGGAAACCTTACAACCGTAATTTGAGATTGCATCCAGCTAGGACTCATGATCGTTCATGACCATTTGTGTGTGGATGATAGAGGTGGTTATTCATTGAGTAGCGCCTACAATCCAAATTGAGGATCGAGATCTATAAAGCACGCTCCCAAGTATATAATTCAATCCTTATTTTCAAACTAATCGAATCACATGGATCTAGTTTGGGTTTTGAAATAAAATTTTAAATTCCAATGCGCAATCTGGACTATACGATTTTATAAAAATCGAACATCTATGATAGGGTACAGGTGGCGAAGCAAGTTGCAAAGGAAGTTGGTGGTGGATTGCATTGGGTGTGGTGTGTAGGATATTTTGTGTTCAACATTAAAAGCCTTTGCAGACCATGGTGGTGGTAGGTTCGTGTGAATACTTCACTTCCACTCTCTCTCTCCGCTCTTAAAATCCATTTCTCTAAAACACCACAAAGAGCATGTAATACCTTAATATTCAACCTAACATGCCTAGGACGTGCTTAAGTTAATTATTAGTCATTATTCTTTTATTTAGTTCTTACTTTAAATTCTTGAAAATACCTTAGTGAAATACAGGTAAATTTTTTTTGAACTTTAAAAAGCAAAACATGAGCCATGCATACATACTGAACTACATCTCATTTCTAGCATAACAAAGAAAAAGATCACAAAGACATAGACATACATAAAACGCAAGATCACAAACCATGAACAAGTAAGATCATACTTATATATATATATAGTTAATCGTTCACTTTGCATACCCATCATATACATAAAGAGACTCATATCATGCCTACCAATAAAGGTTGGGCTCAAACTATATAGTCATCCCATAATATCCATGAATGAAATGCAAGCTACAACAAAATAAAAGACCTCTCCTCCCGTTCCTCCTCCTGTGCACCTAGACTAGGTAACCTCTGATAAACAAAAAGCAAAAGAATGCTATCCTCTTACTATATGTGCACAGGCACTCTGAGAGACCCAATCCGCTCTGACCGTTGTCGCTCCTGGAAAGAGGAAGGTAACCAATCCAAGGTAGCCGTTGGGTGTGGCAAGATGGTGGGCAGGGCTAGCAAGGGCACCTCGGCGAGGTTAGGTAGCTCCTCCACGAACTGAGTGCGACTCCTTTCATCAGCTATGTAACCGTAGCCTCCCCATCGTACCAACCTACATCATCATAGGAACAATGGAGGTAGAACCACCAGAGGAGAGCTGGGAGGTGAGTCCTCCATAGGTCTGACCATGGCTTGGGGTGGCAAGGAGGTGATTGTGGGAAGTAGGGGATGTCTCAGTGGCCAAGCAGGAGGGACATGGCGGACTGCTCCCCGTGAGACGAGCATGCTCAAAGATGAGGTCGTTAGAAATCGAGTACCAGGAGAGAACCTGGAGCCGGTGACCGGGTGTGCAAAGGGGTACTCCATGAAGACAAAAAGGCGGACAGCACAACGACCCATGAAGTGATACATTTGGTGAGTAGCATTCGAAGTGCATTCCAGGTGGGAGCATAAATGTAGATTACGAAGGTTGTCATCGACCTTCTAAGACGAGATGGAAAGAAAAGAAGAAGGGATGAGAAACTTATACAAGAATCTCAGGAGGGTTTTTGCCTCCTAATATATGTCATCATCTACGTCTCAGGACCTACTTTCATTTATGAAAGTGTTGAGTATGTATAAAGTTCATTTATTTAGTTACAAAATATTATTAGCCGAGAACCGTGTCTTTTAGCATGAGTCTTAATGCATGAGTCTAGCATACTAATTCATGGATGCATGTTAATGCCATAAGCAATATCATGTGGGCATAACATGGAGAATGCAAATTCTTCTAACATGACCATTCTTCATTATTCTTTTAGACGACTTGAACTTCTTATTCTCTTTTTCTTGGGCCACCCTAATACTCTCCCCCTTTTGAAAGTTCTAGTTATGAGCTTATACCTAACTAGTCATCACTAGTCTAGACTTATCCTCTTGATAAGCTAAATTCCCAACTCCCAGAGTGTGGGTTAGGGGCATAGGATCACCTTTCATAACTATTAATTCCTAGAGTCTAAAAGGTCCTTTTTGGATCGCCTCTCATAACCATTATTCCTAAGTTTAGATGGGTCATTTCCATATGTTTTTTGTCACCTTAATATTAGCATGTTAATTAGAGATGCAATGTGAGCATGTAATTATAATTTGTTATAAAACATATTATGTTCATAATTCTCATGAATCATGCATCTTAACGTTAATCATAATCTCATCATGCCACAATATCATCATATTATTAATTCACATAAACATTCATCACATCTTTTTGCATATATTAATCAGCATACCATCAATCGTCATCTTATAGCAGTAAACATGCTCCTACCTAGCATGCCGAAAGTCAAGGACCGAAGTGAGCTAATGTGTATATAATGCTCAATAGGATATATATTTATATAAACAGCATACTAGGAATTATCATTCACACAATTCAATACATAAGCATATAGAGCCACCAATCCAGTTTTCTCATGTAGAACACACTTGTTTGCACATTTGGGTTTAGTAATCGATTACATGGTTGGTAATCAATTACTAGAATTAAAAACTTGTTCCAGGCTCAAAGAGCATTGGTAATCGATCATGTGCTGGTTTTATGACCAGAACCAAAAACTTGTTCTGAATGAGGAACATCATAGTAATCAATTACATGAACTGGTAATCGATTACCAAGCTAAAAACTGTTTGGTATGAAGAACATCCTAGTAATTGATTACATAAGCTAGTATCGATTACCTAAACCAAAATCTTTCAAGAATCATCTGTAATTGATTACCAATGTAATCGATTACCAGAATCCATGAATTTTTGAAAAATAGAGTTTTAGCATAATTCAAGTTGCTCTTTCATTCTAAGTCCATTTTAAAACATCATAGAAGCAAGGTTCAAGTCTCAAAAGAAAACAAAACCAACATTATATCATGGCTAAAACAATAATTCAATAGCCATGATCAAGATTTCCATTTTAAGATACAAGGCAAGTCTTTGAGCTCTAGGGATTTAGGTAATAACAAGAATAATAAACATGCTATGCAAACTTCATTTTAGATCTTTATCATTATTAGGTGATGGCTTGAAATTTAAATATGATATGCAAGACTTGAAATATAAATATGAGGATCAAATTCATTTTAAGTCTTCAAAGTTTAGGTGATAACTTGAAATATTAACATGGAATGCAAGGCTTAAAATTAAACATGGAAATGCAAGTCCATTTCTTTAATCTTCAAGATTTAAGGTGATGACTTGAAAATAAACATGATATGCAAGGCATGGAAACATAAACATGAGATATAAGTGCTCGAAAATATAAACATGATGAAGTCGATTTGTAACACCCTAATATTTAACTCAACACGCCTAGGATGTATTAAGGTTAATTATTAGGTATTACTTCCCTTAAAACTCTTTTATGAAATAACTTAGCGAAAAATATAGGTAAATTTTTTTTTTTTTGAAATCTTTGTAAGACAAAATGCGAGCCATCCAACGCTACATATACAGAACGTAAGAAGAAAGTAAAACATGCGAGGTAAGAGCAGATGAGAATGCTCAAATCATAAGCACAACCATCATAATATTAAATATCATAGTTTAGTACATCAATCAATATTAAAAGAATAAAGTCATACCCATATGAGTTGCTTAAGCTTTATGATAAACAAAAAATACAAGGAAAGAAACAAGAAACATAAATAGCGAATACATGGAAAGCCCCAAAAGATACTACCGGCCAAAAGCAAACCCTCATCTTAAAACCTACAGATGATGCTAATCGACTCAGATGTAACCTGAAACTGCGAGCTCTCCAATATGGCCCAATGAAGAGGGGGCGTGGGCATACGGACGGGTGATGTGTCCTCCTCGCGAGGCGTCTCTCAGGCTACGTAGACGCCTCCCAAGCTCCGCGAGGCAGCTCCTACCCCCACCGACGTCCATAGGCACCGAGGGGAGAGCCCTCCGAATAATGGGTCGGAGGAATGCCTAGAGGTCCCTCCCGCAGAAGGTATGAGGGGAACTATTCCGATGGGTGCGGACCGTGAAGATGAAGGATGGGCGCTGGCAGTTCCGCGTCACGGGGTGCGTCCTTCTAAGATCAAATCGTCGTAGTAGAGAGGTCGGGGTGAAACGAAAGCTAGAACCGGGAATGCAAATGGACGTCCCATGTATGCAAAACGCATGGCACAACGACCCTCGAAATGGTAGGACGATGACGGATCGTAGTGCACCTCCCACACGGGCATATCAACAAAAATCACAAACGACACCATCGAATTCTGAAGACGTAACGGAAAAGAAGATAGAGAGGGGTGAGAATCTTGCTAAAGAATCTCTAGGGAAACCTCCTATCCTAGTGTCATCGTTTACGTCCCAGGAACCTTGGGTTTATTATAAAAAGGTTAATCATGCAAAGGTTCATTATGAGGTTTTCATAAAAGATAATTATCCAAGGTCCGTGTCTTTTATGATGAATCTTAATGCATGTATGCAGCATACCAAAACATGAATGCATGGCAATACTTTATGCAACCCAATAAAGCATATCATCATCAACTAGTTTTCATACAAGTGGCATGTAACTTCTCATAAACAACTTCTCTTTCATAAGCAAAATGCTTCACATCTTTTCTCGTTTCTCAAACTTGTGACATCATGGTATGTAAAAATAGTAACCGACCCCTGATACTAGGCTATGAGCTCATACCTTAACTAGTCGTCACTAGTTCTTACTTATCTTCTTGATAAGCGAATCATAATCATAAAAATAACAACCCGACTCCAAAGTACGGGCAGGGACCTAAGGAATCACCCATCATGGGACTTTCTTCCTTCTTCGAAATGCATCAACTGGTTAAGACCATGACTTTGTCCGCTTTGGCAGGCTAATGTCGATGCCCTCACGGTTTTACCTTCTCCTCACCGTAGCAGGAGAAGTACGTCTTGGTCCTGAAACGCATCATTGGTTAAGACCAGTGACATTGTCCGCTTCATATGGCTCTCCAACCATACCCCCCATGGGTTTCCTTTCTCCACCGTAGCAGGAGAAATGCGTCTCATGTCACATAAATCATTCTTTTAAAAAACTTTCTCAAGTCCCTCAAATTTGACGGAAATTGAACATAATGACTACACTCCGAATTTCCTCAAATTTGAGTCATGCCACATAACTCAAATCACACATGTTGTTCTCATGAAATTTCTCAATCAAATAAATTTCTCAATCAGGAGCATACCCTCCTATCTCATTCATATTTTGCATTTCTGCATCTTTGCATAACATACCACATCATCACAACAACATGTCACAAATACACATATAGTCTCATGTTCATGGTATTAACATATTCACATCATCACAAGTATACTCACTCGGTCTCATTCTCACATCACACCTCCTATCTCATGGTGTCTTATGCTTTGGCCTTTACGGGTCTTAAACTTATGTTCTTATTCTAACTTTCATTATGGATCTTTATTACACCTAAGGGATCATTACCTATAATTTCCTCTAATGTTTATGCTTACTAACATAACCAAACAGCATTTTGTCTCTTTGGGCAGAATTTTGTCATATGATTATGGGGTCCTAGAATCTCCGTCTTTGACCCTTTCTAAGTTCCGTCTTCGCCTAAGGCTCTATAATCAACTCCTAAACCAATTATGAGGGATTCCTACACATATCCACTAATTATAAACCATTTTTCTTAAGTCCAATTATGCTGGAACAGAATTTATAATTTGTGCATCTAAGTGTTCTAGAATTCTCATTTTAAGTCCTTTTTAGTTACTTGTTCTTTCCTAACTTCCCTAAATCGTTCCTTGCTTCACTCAAACATAATTTTACACATTTTAACACCATAAAACAGAATTTATACAGTGGCCAATTGCACAAGGCAGAACCGAAACATAAGCATCATATAATCACATAATCTCATGATTTAAATGCATATAAGTTGCTAGTTTCTCTTGGAATCATTTTAGGAACTCAAAACTCTTTTAGAAACCAATTCATCTCATTAAAATCATACAAAAATAGGTAAGGTCAGTAGCTAAATTATTTAGCTCAAGGAATAGATTTAAAACATAAAACTTTGTTCATAAAGTTCTTTAAGTACACCTAAGCTTAGAAAAATTCCAAGACTTAGACTATGGGCACTTATGATTAGATGAACTCATCTCAAGTCCATCATCATCATCACAAGGCCGAAATGGCATTCTTGAAATGCCTCCATTTTCTAAAACTTTATGTAAGATACTTGGGCAAGTCTTTGAGCTCTAGGATATTTAAGTGATGGCATAAACTTAAACATGCTATGCACTTATTTTATTCTTCATTAGAAAATAAAGTGAGAGCATAAAATAAATATGAGATGCAACCTCATTATTATCTTTAAAGATTAAGTGATGACTTGAAATATAAACATGAAATGCAAGCTTGGAATTTAAACATGATAATGCAAGTTCATTTAGTTATTCTTGAGAGTTTAGTGATGGCATCAAAATAAACATGCTATGCAAGGCATAAACATAAACATGTGTGCAACTCATTTTATCTTAACTAGAGCTCTTACAAGACTTTAGAGGAACATTACAACCTTAACCCAATATGTATCTTAACAACATAAAGTGAGCTTTAGAGTTCTTAGCACCAAGTCTTCAAAGAAGCCTTTGGTTTTGAACTTCATCATCAAGCTCAAGAAAATGGACACAAAGCTCAACACTTTGTCTAAACAAAATACAAAGAACTAAGTCATATTCTTTATTTTATTGCTCATGGGCTTCAATCTAGAGTAAAACTCTTAGAACGGCCGACCAACTTTAAGGTTGGCAAGGGTAAGCTTAGAGCTCTTTGAAAACATATGATTAATTTTCTTAACAAAACTTTTGTGATCTACTTAACATTTTTAGCAAACTTTGTTCAAACCAAGGAAGAAGAAACTGAAATCTTTAAAAGGAAAAGGAAGAGAAAACCAAACTATGTATGGTCCAAGACCAAGTTTTCAAGCTTTAGAGGTTTCTCACATGACAACAACAAGTCATTATCTTGAAACCTCATCATCAAGCCAAAGTTTTTCTCATGAAAAGGCCTCATGGCCAAAAAGAAGAAAGAAGAGAAAAAGAGTTTTGAACCAAGAGAAAACTAGAACTTTTCTTGAAGAAAACAAGTAAAAACTTTGAAACAAAACCCCTACCTAAGGAAGTCTTTGAAAAGGATGAAAGAAAGCTTGATCCTTGAAGGAATGAGAAGACAAAATCTTCTCTGGAGGAGGAGAAGGATTCGGCCAAAGAGGAAGCTCAAGGAAGATGATTTTTCCTTGAGTTAGCAAGCTTGGAAATGGAAAGTTTAAGTGTTTAAGAGGTGGTTTGAGGTGAGGGAGTGGTGGTTTATGGTTGTTTGTGGTGGTTTGTGGTGGAAAGGTTCTTTGAGGGAAGAAGAAGAAGACAAGATGAAGAGAACTTTGAGAGAAAATGCAAGAAAAGCAAGAAACTAAACTTGGCAAAGCTTCTAAAGTGTAACCAAGTTCTTCCAAGCTTGGTATTTATAGAAAATTGAACAATGGAGGCTGATTTGGGAGGATGGCCAACGGTCTTCATGGCCAAAGGGGAGGAAAATATCTCTTGATTGGTATGGTTGTGAGTATGGCAAGCATGGTGAGGTATGGCTTCAAGTATGGCCAAGGCATGGCTCTTTGAGTGAAGAAAAATCAACATGTGATGGAAATTGGGGGGAGTATTTGGCCAGATGTGCAGCCAAGGGAAGGAATAATTTGTTCATGTAATTGTGGTTTAGTGATGTGTTTAGGTGTTTCTTTGATTAAGGTTTTGGTTAGGAGTTTGTAAGAAAGTGTTTAGGTGAGGTAATGGCTAATTAAGGTTGTCAAGACTTGATTAGGAGAGTGATCTTGCTAGATTAACAATTTAAAATCATTCTTTTAGTCAAATGAGGTATGGCACAATTCCTTAATTTAAGGAATTGGAGAGAAAAACACTATTCAAGATTCCATGACTAGGAATCTTGAATTAAAGAATGCAATTAGAGTTTAACTAAGCAATCTTAGGTTCTAATTAACCTTAATAAATTATTTTGACTCTAGATTAATTATCAAAATAAATTAATCTTCGATTAGAGCCTAATATTGCTTAGGTTTGCTTAATTACGTCATTAGGCTCACTGTACACGTTCTAGGGGCAAAATGGTAATTTTGCACTAAAACTGTTGGACCTCGGGCCCAACTAAACATCAAATACCACTCATAAACATCATTCCAAACTTTTGGAAAGTTCCAGTTCAAACGGCACCTTTACCCGTAAAACGCCAGGGTATTTTGGTCATTTTGAGCCAAAGTTCAAAACGAGATTTTCACCTCGAATATCAAACATAACAAATATAATCCCCTTTAAACATTGAGTTGACCCATCGAGACGCCTGGGTCGGCTATCCCTTTAATTCGGAATGACCTCAGGGCATTTTGGTCATTTGTACTCAATATAGAAAATTCCTGTTTATAGATTTCTATTATCTTATTAGAGCTCATTTCAAGACTTTAAAAGAATCAAACTCTTAACCCTAATCAATCTTAACAAAATGGAATGAGCTTTAGAGTCCTTTAACACGATGGTTCCAAGAACCTTATCTCTTGGACTCATTATCAAGCTCAAGAACAATGGACAAGAAAACCAACCAACATTTTATTTATCATGTCTCTTTGAATCCAATATCAAGTTTTAGAATTTAGAGGTTACAAATGTGATGATTCCACAACTATCATCTAGAAATCCTCATCATCAAGCCATGGTCTCAAACATCAAAGAAAGCAAAAATAATATTTCAAAGGAAACAACACGTATTCTACATTCCTTATCCTTTTTAAACCAAAATAAAAACTTAGGCTTTAGAGGTCAAGTACATGGTGATATCAAAACCACCATCAAGATCCTCATCATCAAGCCATGGTCTTAAACCATCCAACAACAACCAAAATCGAAAAAGAAGGAAGCAATGGGAGATTCACAATTGAAATGGAAGGAAAGGAAGAAAAAAAATATAGCTATTCATTCAAAGCCAAATCTGAAAATGATAGAAGAAGCAATGGAAAGAACAACAAAACAAAATTCCTACCAAGTTGTTTCTTTGGTTGAAAATGAGGAAGCTTGATCTTGGAAATGGAAAGGTTATATGTTTGAGAGTTGTTCTAAGGTGGAGGTGTGGTGGTTTGAGGTTGAGAAGAGGTAGGTTGAGGATGGAGGTGGAAGAGGAAGAAGAGAAAACTTTGAGTTGAGATAAAAGAGATAGTTTTTGGCCACCTTGATAAGCAAGATGCAACAAAGAAAGTAAATGGTAAAGTGTGAGAATTCCTTTGAGTGTATTAGGGTTTTATGAAAATTAAAACATGATGGAAAAATGGGGGAGGAGGCCGGCTACCCTTGGCCTTTTGGGGGAAGTTTTTCATTTTTCATTTGTGTTAGGATGTGGATTAGAGATAGATTTGATCAAGGAATGAGTTAGGAATTGGAAATTGGGTGCTTAGGTTTGTAATCATGTTTTTAAGGCTTGTCAAGACAAGATTAAGAGAGGTCTTGCTCACTTAGTTTGAATTAAACTCTATTAGTTTGAAATTCAAACTCCAACATGTTTCCTTGTTTTAGGGAATTGGAGAGAGAAATTACTATTTGCTCATGACATGACATGATGTCTTTGATTAAGAAGGGAATTTGAATTTTCTTAATCAACCTTAGGCCTTAATTAACCTCACATAAATAATTTGACTCAAAATTAATAGACAAAATTAATTTATCTTTAATTAGAGCCTAATATTGCCCATATTTCCATAACCGTTGATTAAGCTCGTTTAGCACTAATCAAGGGTAAAAATGTAAATTCACACAAGGACTCCCTGGACTACCCAAACTTTCTAGATATCATGCAACACTTATCATTAACATTTTCGAACTCCTGTGATGGCCATTCGTCACTTAATCCGCATTAATTACCTAGGGGTACTTCGGTAATTTCACGTATGGAAAAACCAGAAAATTGAGATTTTCATCTCTAACACATCCATTACACACTTAATCCCCTTCAAACATTGGACTAACCCCTCGAGGATAGCCTGGATTGGCTGTCCTTGATTTCTAGGTAGAAATGACCTAGGGACATTTTTGTCATGTTTGCACTCTGGAAAATCCTGGCGTTACATTTTTCCCTTCTTAAAGAGAATTTCTCCCTCGAAATTCGTACCTGCAAAGCTTAGGGTATCGCGTCCTCATCTTCAATTCCAATTCCCACGTGAATTCCTCCGCTCTTCCTTGACCCTATGCCACTTTGACCAAAGGTACGGTTTTGTTCATCAACGTTTGTCTCCTCTGTCCATGATCCTCGTAGGTGAGGTTAAAGGTTAAGTCCTCCCTTAACTACACTTGTTCTAGCTCCAACATATGACTAGGGTCCAATTGATACTTTCTCAATCATAGAAGACACCATTGAAGGTTGGACAAATTGGGTGGTAGGGCTATTCCAGGATGCTACCGACCTAACTCTATTAAAGATTTCAAGGGACCAAGAAATGTGGAGCTCAACTTTTTGACTCTCATAGCTCATCCTATGCCTGTTGTGGGGTGATTCTAAGGAATACACACTCTCCCTCTTGGAATTCCAATAGCTTTTGCCGTTTATCTGCATAGCTTTTCTATCGACTTTGAGTTGTAAAGATCCTATCCTTGATCCTCTCGACTCGTTTCTGTTGCTTCCTTTACAACTTCCAATCCCAACATGCTTTGCTCACCGAGCTCATACCAACACAAGGGCGATTAACACTTCCTTCCATACAGGGCTTCATATGATGCCATACCAATGCTCGCATGATAACTGTTGTTATATGTGAACTCGATCAATGGCAAGTACCTATCCCAACTTCCTCTTTGGTCCAACACACATGCCCTTAACATATCCTCCAAGGTTTGTATGGTCCTTTCAACTCTCATTCGTTTGAAGGTGGTATGCCGTGCTCAAACATAACTTTAAACCAAATGCCTTTTGAAAGGCTCCCCAAAAATATGACATAAATGGAGACCATAACTAAGATTATGGTCATCGCACTCCATGTAACCTCATGATCTCTTGGATGTACAATTGGGCCAACTTATCTAATGAATAAGTCACCTTAATAGGAAAAAGTGAGCCGACTTCGTGAGTCGGTCCATAATCACCTATATGGCGTCATGGCTAGCTTGGGTCTTAGGTAGACCTATCACAAAATCCATCGATATTATCCCATTTCCATTTGAATTGACAAGGGTTGCACATCCCTGAAGTTTTTGTGCTCAATCTTCACCCATGTGGCCATGTCTCTCTTCAACTTGGGCCACCAAAACATCTTCTTTAGGTCCTAATACACTTAGTAGTACCAGGGTGAATTGTAACATCCTAAATATTTAACCCATACGCTAGGACGTATCAAGATTAATTATTAGTTATTACTTCCCTTTAAATTCATTTACAAAATACTTAGCGGAAAATCAGGTAAATTTTTTTTTTGTTTTTGAAATGAAATATGTAAAACAAAGTGCGAGCCTTTGCATATAACATAAACGGAAGGCGGAAGAATAAATAAATCATACAGAACATAAGCATCAAAGGACACCTCAATCATGAGAACAATCATCATAGTATTAGTTAACATAGTTTAATACATGACCATTAAGTTACAAAGGAAAGCATAAAGTCATACCCATATAAGTGGTAGAGCTTAGGACAATAAGAGAAATAAGAAATATAACAACGAATACATGAAAATACCCAAAAGGTACTTCCCACAAGAACAACCCTTCCCTCTAAGAGCCTACGGACGACGCTAATCCTCCTACCCAAGATGTAACCTACGAACTCGAAGCTCCTCGATGTGGCCCATCGAAGAGGGGGCGTGGGCATGCATCGGAGAGCGACGTGACCACCTCGGCGAGGCGCCTCTCCTGACGTACACGCCTCATAGGCCTCGGCCAGGACCGTGTCCTCACTACCCTCTACACGCCAAGGCAGAAGGGCGGAACCCCTTCTTGAAAATCGGCCGGTGATCCTCTGAACAAGTCCTCCGCAATGACGTATAAGGGGTGCGTATTATTAGAATCACGTACAGCGTAGGATGATGGTCAAGCATGGCAGTTCTGCTCATCACCTGGTTGCCCCCTCACATAAATCATGTCATCGCCAAAGGGAGAGGTCTGAGAATCGGAAGCTTGGAGACTAGAAAGGCAAATGGGCGTCCAATGTATGCAAAATGCGTATAGCACAATGACCCTCAAAGTGGTAGGACTGGTACGGAATTAGTGCAACTCCACACTGCGCATCAACAAAAATCACGAACGATGCCATCGTAGTCGGAGACATAACAAAGAGAAACAGGAGAGGGCGAGAATCTTGCTAAAGAATCTCAGAGGGAAATCCTCTATCCTAGTGTCATCGTTTACGTCCCCAGGAACCTTGGGTTTGTTATTAAAGGGTTAAACATGCATAGGTTCATTATGAGGTTTTTACAAAAGATATTTATCCAAGGTCCATGTCTTTTATAATGAATCTTAATGCATGTATGTAACATAATAGTACATGGATGCATGGCAATACTTTAGGCAAACCAAACAATAATCAAACAACATGTAAGTGGCATGTAACTTCTCTTGAACATCGTTTCTTCTTCTCAAACTTGTGACACTAAACATAATAGTAACCGTGTAGCATCCTCCCAAGTATAACCCCATCCTTAAGTCATGGTATCATCAGAGTTGTTACTTATATTCTGGAGACCTTTCTTAATTACCTATAATAAGGGTCGATCAAATTGCGTGTTAACTAACTCGTGGTTCTATCGAGATATATAGCCAAAACAACTTATTTATTTAATACAACTCAAGTACAAAGGAAGCTCTTCTAAGACTTTAATACATCCGTTATCTCTTATATTTTACAGACATATACATACACTTAAGTACAAAAAGCACAAGTTCTACTAACTACTGCAAAATCCACTTGATCTTCTCCTGCAGCTCACCATCTTCTAGATCAACCTGGGGATCACAAAAAAACAAATACATAGGGGTGAGAATTCTAAAATTCTCAATGGGCGTCTCCAAAACATATACTGAAGTTCATGTCATCGTTACCGCCCTTACCACTTCGATTTATTTAACAAAAGGTGATTATGCATTACATAATGACTATTCATTTTTAAAGTTCAAAATCTATCTTTTCAAAGTGGGTTACTTTTAAGAAAAACCAATCACTTAATACACCTCTACCGTCGAGCTTATACTCATAGTAAGTTATGGTAACCAAGAAGAACCAATATACACAAGTATATATATGCCCAATGTAATGAAATTCATCTTTGATTTTCCTTGATGAATCAAAAGTATCACATCCCTCTATTTGCCTTTGACAAGCCAAAAGGATCTCAATTCACTCCATCTGCGCTTTCGACGAGTCAAAAGGATCTCACTCATTCTATTTGCCTTTGACAAGTCAAAAGGGATCTCGTGTGTCATTATTTGCCCTTGACAAGTCAAAGAGGATCTCATGTTTCATTATTTGCCCTTAACAAGTCAAGAGGATCTCTTCTTGGGATCATAGAATTTAATTCGAGGACATTATTCACTGCATGTATAAAACACATACAGCATCCATTCACAACGAAATTCTCATTTGTATCTTATAAATCAACCTTTTAAATTATCTATATGCATTCATATGTCACAAGACATACAGCCAAAAAGGTAACATCAAGTACTCATGTCATTCTAGAACCAAAAATTCCATTACTTCATCAATTCAAAGCATTGTTGCATTTCCAGCATAATGGCAGATTTTACACCATTGTAACACGAATTATGTTGCCCCTCAAACAATCAATTCAGAGGCTATAAAAATTACCCAAGACACGTCAATATGTCCACAAGGTTTCATAAAACTTTTAATACAACGGAGCTCTCTAACTCCTTCCATAAATTGTACAAATTCAATGGTCAGAGACCACCAATTCACAGCTTAGACTAGAGTTCTCATAATTTTTCACCCTAGCAAATGATTGAACCAATGCACAATAAAATTCACAGTGATATTTCAATATGTTACTTACTTCATGTAAAAATTTCACAGGCTATTTCAATCCTTTGCTATGTTAATAAAATCAGGAAATCTTATTGCTTCAGTTTCAATAATCAGGACAGCATTTGCCTCATTTCAGTTTCTGATTTTTATGAGGCATCAAAGCTTAAAACTAACACCCAAGAAAATTAATGTAGTTAGCTTAAGGTGCTATCTTCAACATAAAATTTTTGTAGCTTATCATAACAACCACAAATAAACTAGAAAATTCGTGAACCACTGCTGCCTAGGACAACAGAAATTCCAGCAACCTAGTGCAAACTTATTTTGATAAAAACCATTTTATGACACCATCCAAACCCACCACCAAAATTCACACATCAATATCAACATAATACCATCCAATATAACCAGAAATTTTGGACATAACTCATCCCAAACAGATCATAACAAATTTGACAAGAGAAGGCAAGAAAAACCCTACTTTGAGAGCTCTTGAGCTCTATGCTCCAAAGGATGCTCTAGAATGCTTTTGCTTCACTTCAAAGCTTCCCCACCAACATCAAACCCTTCCTTTAACCTATGATTGTGTGCCCTCAAATTTGGAAAAAGTGATGGATTCAAATTATAATCGGTTAGATTTGTAGGTTATGATGAATAGAATAAGTTTAGTGAAGAAAGTTTGTGGTTTTAGTAACTTTGAGCTAGGGGTTTGCAAGCTTGAAGCTTGTTAATGGAGTTTGAGAGGAAGAACAATGGAGGAAGGGTTCTTAGAGAGTTCTGGCCAAAATTGTGATGAAGCGAAATGATAAGATGTTGATATTTTGAGTTTAGGGCAAAATACATAGAATTTTCAAGTCCAAAATGTTTTCTTTGAAGATAATTATTGTAATTTTGTGCAATTCCTATTGGTTAGTCATAAAGGTGTAATTGTGTGGCACATCTCAAGCCACAAACTTGTCCTCCTTAGGTGGCAATTTGCTCTGAAGTTTCATTTGTGTAAAAACTCATATTGAAATCTCACCGAACGGTAAACACCGTACCATTTAACCGATATTACCCGAAAATTAATTTTAAATATAAAATTATCATTCCCAGATATTCCTAACCTCATTCCCATGTTTCCCTAATTTCAGCATCCTGGGCCGAATCTAGGGTTTTAGCTGCCCGGGCCGGGGCCACAAGGTTATATACCCGACCAAAATTATTATTTTTTTTTAGGTCCGTTGGCCGCCCTCATCATTGCTAAACTATTATATTTTTGAAATTACGATTAATAAAGCTCAAATTAATTTTTAATTAAATTTTAGGGTGTTACAAACCGCACCCTTAAAACTAGGCTATGAGCTCATACCTTAACTAGTCGTCACTAGTTCTTACTTATCCTCTTGATAAGCGAATCATAATCATAATCATATTCATAATCATCATAATAATCGCGAACTCCTAGCGTACGGGTAGGGGCCTAAGGATCACCCATCATAGGCTTTTTCCTTCTTCGAAACGCATTACCGGTTAAGACCAAGTAAGACTTTGTCCGCTTTGGCAGGCTAATGTCTATGCCTTCACGGTTTTGCCTTCTCTCTCATCCTAGTAGAAGAAGTACGTCTCGATGTGTCACATTAAACATCTTATTTTCAAACTTTCTTAAGTCCCTCAATTTGACGGAAATCCGGAGCATAATAGCTACATTCCAATTTCCTCAAATTTGAGTTATGCCACATAATCTCAATCACAAGTATCATTCTTATGGAACTTTCTCAATTAAAAACTTCTAGTTCACATGAGCATACTCTTCTAACTCATTCATGTTTCGAAACTCATGCATCTCAAATCATGGCATAACACTTCATCACATCAACACACCAATTATACACATAGAGTTTCATGCTCAAAATGTTGACATAATCACATCATCAAGAATATGTTCACTCGAGTTCATGCTCACATCACACATTCTATCTCATGGTATTTTATGCTTTGGCCCTTACAGGTCTCAAACTTGTGTTTGGATTATTCTAACCTTTATTAAGGATTTTTATAACACCTAAGGGATCATTGCCTATAATTCTCACTAAGTCTTAGGAATACTAAAAATTCCAAACAACATTATGTAATTTGGGCAGAAAAATATCATACGCTTACGGCTAGAATCTCGTCCGTGACCCTTTTTAAGATCCGTCTTCGCCAAGGCTCCATAATCAATTCCTAAACCAATTATGAGGGATTCCTAGGCACATTACTAAGTTTCAAACCATTTTTCCTCAATCTAACTATGCTGGAACAGAATTGTATATTGCCATGTTTAGATGTGCTAGAATTTCCATTTTTAAGTCCTTATCATCACCTTAAGCTTGGTAATTAATACCTAATCATTTATGAAGGATTTTTATACATGTTTTACTGATTATGAACCATTTATCCTTGAATTAATCATGCTGGAATAGGTTTGCATTTTTGTGCATTAAAGTGTTCTAGAATTCTTATACTAATTCTTATAAAAGAGATAGGAAGAGATAGAAAGATATTACAAGTGATTTTTATACTAATTCAGCCAACCCTTATATTCAGTTTTAACAACCCTTGAATTCCTCTAAATTCCTTTCTCAAAAGAAAGAATGATAGTCTTTGGATAGCCTTCTCAAGCTATTCCCCATGACTAGTAATTCCAATTTATTGTTACTTTCAGTCTTTTTTACTAGCCTCTCCAAGCTAACCTCACAATGATCACTAATGGATCAGGTACAATGATTTGATTTAAGGTTGGTTCTCTCCAACAAATGAACACTCAAGTTTTTTGGTAAATGAAACAATATATATTCTGAAAACTTTGAGTGACTTCTTTCTAAAAATTCTTCTTAAAAAGAACGTATTATCTTATAAAAACTAGAAAGAAGATTTTAATCAGAAATAGAAACTGATCACAAGATGTAATGTCCTTCACAAAAGAATAAGATGGATTCTGTTTTTAGCATTCTTAGCAAAGTAGCAAAAGTCTTCTCTAACAAATCTTGAGTTGTAAGCACATCACATCTTTTTATACTTGATCTTCAAATTAGACCATTGCCCTTGATTTTGTTTCCTTTTGACACATGTTGATCTTCATTTTGTGTCCTGGAAATGCCATCTAGAAGACTAGCTCGGCAATATTAGAGCTAGTTTTAGTTGTAGAGACCATTGTCAAATATGGTTCTAGGTAAGCTTTAGAAACAAATTTTTACTTTCTTGACGTGGTTTCTGAATTATTTCTTCTAAAAGTTGGGAATTGACCAAGTGGAAAAGTAAGATGTCACTCAGCCCTTTTTTGAAAGTTGACTCAATTTGAAATTTGAGTTTTCCCTCCCTTTCTGCAAGGTGTGCATGGTTTCTAAAAACACGTGCTTTCTGATGAGCATTTTAGTTTATGATCTTCTCGTTGATCTTCATTTCTTTAATCTAAGCTTAATAAGAATCTTCTCATTCAGATTGAAGACTATAATCACAATTTGCTTTAGAAAAAAGTAGATTTCTTTATTAAGTAGCACTTTTTGAATGTGTGAAATATTTTTTGAAAGTCTAAACTTGATTTCTGAACTTGAAATACCTTTCTCATGCATATAACATACTCAATTTCACTTTTAGAGCTATTTTTCACATTGTTAGAGAGTTGAATCTCTTTGAGTGAGATTAAAATCATGTTGAAACATGATATAGTGATAAATATCCCTTATTGAACTTGTATGTTTACGAGAGTGGTCCTGTTAAATGTTATAGAAGTTCAAGTAAACTATTAGTCCATTCTTCAAAATATTTTGACTAAATTTGTTTTGTTGTCACTCAAAACTCAAGCTTTAAAGCTTTTTGAAGAGTTTTGAGCTAACATATTTTACAAGTAGAAAGCCAATATATCATGAGCAACAACTTTCTAAGGTTATATCTTCTCTTTATCATAAATATCTTCAGTTTCTTATGAGCTCTTCAATTTCTAATGATGTTTCTACACTTTTTGAGCTCTTCTAGCTCATATAGTGTTTCCTTCTGAAGTAAATATAATTCTTTAGAAAGTGTTGAATACTTCTTTTAGTGAATATGATCGAGTTTGGTAAATGTGTGTTTGATTTAATTGTGAATAGCCACTTTCTAATGTTGTCATGTCGCTTTTTGATGTATCCATATGCTTTCTGATGTCACAGATACATTTTCTGATGCTTCAATATACTTTCTAAAGTATCTCACATACTGTAAATTACTTTTGGAGCTATTTTTCATACTTTAAAAATTGTAAACTCTTAGAATGAGTTTTATATCATGTTAAACTATGATAGTATGAAAAATATATCACAAAATTGGTTTAATATGACATGGAAAAGTTCCTATTTAAAAAACTCATATGAACCATTAATTCTTTCTTCAAAACATTATTTTATAATAAAATTTATTTTGCTATCAATTAATACTCATGATCTAAAATTCTTCTCAAGGGTTTTGGAGCTAACATATTACTTATTATTGGAGTAAATGAATCTCTATCCATATAAATATGCCTTATTTTGATTTTAGTTTCTCTCGAACTTTTACTTTTTTTTTAATTTCTTACCTTGTTTTTATTTCTTTTTTGTCTTTCCCATTAAGATAACTTTGTTAAATATTGACACCGTTGAGAGGGCTTTAAATAACACTTCGTATTCTAAATAATACATAGAGAGGCTGGAGCCATGCGTGTGGCTTAGAACATTTGCATCATCAATTAAAATCAAAATTATTTATATTTAAATTATTAAAAAATATTAATATATATTCAAGTTTATGTGATAAATATTATAAATGACACAATAATTCAGCAATAATTTTATAATATTTATATATTTATAACTTTAAATTATATTTTGAGTAGTTAAAATGTATTGTCTGGTATATATATGATTCACTGTAAATTTGAGATTATAGTAATATTATTCTATTTATAGAAGCAAAAATCAAATTAAAAAAAAGTTCAACTTTTTCTTTCTTCTATTCTAAAAGAGCAGACGACACCAAACCAAATTCAGCGAGTAAAAACACAAATTGATCAGGAAAGAAAAAGGGTCAAAACACACACACACACACACGGAAGAGCAAAAATTCCTACACAAACTAGAAAAGTTCAAAATCCAATTAATTAGCAAAATCCAACCTATCTAGCAATTAGAACCCAAAAAACCCACATGGCAAACCAAAACCTAAACTACGTACATAAATCTTAATAAATTATCTTCAAACCTAAAAAAGAAAAAAAAATTATTACGCATTAGCCTCCCCCTCGTGGTCAACACCATCACTACCTGCCATCAATCATTCAACACCGCCTACTTCATTAGCAAACCTCCATGATTGCACCCAACCAAACATGCCTGCCTCTCTGAACCAATGCTCCATGATCCATCGCTAGCTGCAATTTAGTTGATGACCATTGTCATGATGAGTCACAAATTGAAAACGTAGGAGTAGCCAAGAATTTCACACCACAAAATAGAGATCTCAAACCTTGCAATAATGTAAGCACTTTCAAAATTTTTAGGCGCTTAAGAATTAAAAAAAAAATTTAAGAATAAATTGCATTTTAATTAACTTTATATATATCATCTCCAGTTTACACCTTCATTTTTTAACATATGCATAATGACACTTTGAATTTTTCAAATAGTGAACAATACCTCTCATAATTTTTGGAATTGGTAAATGTATGATTTATGTACACTTAAAATCTGATATTTTTAATTTGTGATCTGACACATTGTCTATGAATTCTCATATGCAACATCACTTTTTTATTGTGTGTAAATTGCACTCTATATAGCCTAAAGTTTTGCAATGTTTGAAAAATCTAGAGTATTTTGTATTGTTTGAAAAATTTAGAATGTCAAATAATTTTTGAAAGTCAAAGAATAAACTATACACAACCTAAAATTCATGGAGTAAAATATATTTTACCAAAAGTATATTTTATATTTTATTTTTAATTTAATATTTTAATTTTGTATGATTATTGCCATCGTTTATTTTTATTATAATATTGAAGTTTAATTTTAATACACTTACAAACTATTTTTAACATTATCACCCAATTGATTTTATTTATTTATATGATTTTTTAAGTATTTAGTATGAAGTTTAATTATATTTATTGTTGTTATAATATATAATTGATTAACTTGTATCAAAATTAAATTCATAATTTTCATACAATTATTGAAATATTGAAGTGCAAATAATAAAACTTTTCTTCACATAAAAACATCTAAAGTTTTTCCAATCACCTTTTGTTCTTTGTTGGAAGATCCTCGTCAGGTTAAAGTGAAACTCGTACCGATCGAGTTGTTTCATCCACTGAAGCTGATCCTCGATCGGATTTGCTTGGCACAAAATGTGTAGAATGTGAAAAATACTCATAAATAAGGTCCATAACATATTCTTAGCTAGAAAAGGGGAAAGACAGTGTAACACTCCATTTTGTATAGACATCCAACACAAAAAAATAATAAAAATAGAGAGAATTATGAAAAAAGAATTAATAATAAATAAAAAAAATATGGATCTTATATTTGTTTTTAATAACAAGGATGTTTAGATGTTTAAAATTTTAGGATTTTAAAATGATACTGTCTGTCCTCAAAAGATGAGGACGTATTATCTCCACAATTCAACTTTAAAGAGCCCCAATCAATTGGGTGGACCACATGTATTTACGAGCTTAGGTAATAAAGTCAAGCAAGTCCCCACATGTACCGATGTGTCCCATAGCAATGATGTGATATGCCATCTTCCACACTCATTTCATTAAGATGAAGGACAGAAAAGAAAAGAAAAAGCATTACATGCATACATGATCATGGAAGTTGTAGAAGCAACATTCAGCCATATAAGATAAGAACACCATATCTTATACGGGCCTACATGGCTTTCGAGCCATATACTAAGGGCCGCGTCTAAAAATGCTGCAAACAATTGTTTGTTCTGCCGCTTCCATGTCACGGTTATAACTTATAAGATGAGAACACCATGGTCCATGGTCTTAGAGGGGTCTACATGGCTTTCGAGCCATATACTTAGGGCCGCGTCTAATGTGCTCCAAACTATTAAGATTGCATATGCCTCTGGTACAATTACTAGAGCCAAACTCGTGCGATCCAGGGGTTAATTAATTCATATATAATTATATAAAAAAGAAATTTGTGAAACAGAGATGTAAATAACATTATTTGTTGTAATATATTTATTTTTAGAGAAAAATCATTTCAGTATAGAATACACAACAATAAACATAAAAGATAAAAATTGCAAACAATAAGAATTGTACATGGTCTAAACATCTTGTTATAGATTCATACAAAAAAAATGATGATAATTTTGGTGACAAACCTGCAAAATAAGAAGAATAAAGATAACAATGAAATTATATTGAAACAAATTTTATAAAAAACAAATATCGACAAAAAAAATCAATATCCCCTCCTATGTTTTCTTCTTTAATTAGGAAAAAAACTTAAATTTCATATTGAACATAATAAAAATAATAATATAAATTGATAATAATTATATAGTATGTAAATGATTATGTATAATGACATACTTGTTAATTTATCTTCGGGTTGGGGCCCATTAAAAAAAAAGTTTGTGTAATATACATGTCTAACATCACTTATTATTAATTATTAATATTAATAAAAATTGTTTTATGATTAATTTCTCTTGTCATATTGAAATAAATGTTAACATATTTTGGTGATAGAACCCCGCTGTAAAAAAAAAATTGTGCAATATATATATCTAACATCACTTATTACATATCAATATGAGGGGAAAAAATCATTTTAAGACTAATTTTTTTTGTCATATAAAAAAAATTTAAAGTAAATAACCATTTTACTCATAACATTTTCAATTTGACATCAATTTATCCTGATAAATTTTTGACATCAATTTGACCTATTTACTCTAATTTTACCTATTTTAGAAATATGACCGTGTTGTAAAAAAATGTTTGTGCAATGTATGTATCTGGCACCACTTGTTATGTATCAATATTAACAAAACGAATAATTTAAGACTAACTTTTTTTTTGTTATATAAAAAAATGTTAACCTGTTTTAGAGTTAGGGGCCTATTGTAATATATATATATATATATATATATATATATATATATACATATTTAACATCACTTGTTAGGTATCCATATTAATACAAACTTTATTTTATGACTAATTTCTTTTGTCATATAAAAAAAAGTTATCTTGTTCTAGGGGTAGGGATGAGTACATGAGTGGGATGAGAAGATAGATATAGACTAATAATTATGAGTAGGTGATTGGTAATTATATCAATTATAAATTGATTGATTGATTTTTATTTTGAAATTTAAAACATTGATTATTATTAATTTTATTGATTATTGATTGATATTCCAAATTTTTTATTGATTGAATACATTTTATAAGAATATGTACTTCTATTTTATTTGGTTAAGAATAAAAAATAAATGAATACTTGAATAGGAATTTTCTTTCTCTATCCCTTCCATTTTTTGGCTAATCGATCATCAATTAGCAATCTGTAAATTCAAAACGTAAAATCCGTATTATACATTAAAAAAATATAAATCATAGAAAAATATGCATATCATAATTTACAAATATATTTACAAATTATAAAATAAAATATAGATTATAGATATGACATTGTCATTTATATACAGAAAAATAAATAAATAAATAATTATATATATATATATATATATATATATATATATATATATATATATATATATATATCTGTGTGTATGTATGTATGTACAATATATTTATTGTATATCGTTAATATTTTTTTGGGTTATAAGCATAATAATCTAGTAGGGTATTAGTTTAAATTAAGAACTAAGAAATTTCAAAACAAATTATTTAACAGCCCATTCTTAGAACATGTTTATTATGATCTAAACCACTAAAAGACACAATTCTAAAAAAAAAAAAAAAGCACAGAAAGACATTTTTAAAATAATTGAAAGCATTATATACATATATATAATTCGATAATAATGGTCATAATCGAGACTACATAGAGCAATAAAAGGAATAGTCAACTTTCAATTAAATGAAAGTAATAAAATCAAAAGGTATGATTACATAACCACTAAAAATTAGCGAGCATTAACTATATCGGATTCTGCATGGATTTGAAAAACCACCTGTTATTATCATATGAGTATTATCTAGGAACCTGCCATTTTCAAATCTAATCTATTTTAATTGAATCATAAATGTAACGCTCTGTATGAGGTAAGAGTAATTCGGTAAGGCATCTACAAAGAGCGGCTCTTGCCTCCAGCCGAGGATACATGAATAAACCGATTACACACCCGAATTGAGAGGATCTAGTCCGTATATGTATGAGACTATAAGTTAATAAAGGCTTATATGAATTGATTGGTACTATCTATGCCACAAAGATGCATCTTTCTTTTTAGCCCATCACGAACTCATAGTTAAGCGTGCTTGACTTGGGGTAATTTTGGGATGGGTGACCTCTGAAAGTTTTCCAGGAAACGTGCGAGAAACAAAACACGCTGAAAGACTCGTGTTAGCGCCCTATAGTCGTTAATCCATAAAGCAGGATGTAACACCCTAATATTTAACCTATACGCCTAGAACGTATTGAGGTTAATTATTAGTTATTACTCTTTTGATCCATTCTTTAAGTTCATCTTATCAAAATACTTAGCGAAAATATGGATAAAGTTTTTCTTTTTGAAATATAAAACAAAACGTGAGCCATACGTGCGCGTGTTACATAAACTGAATGCTAAGAGTCATCAAAGTAAGTAGAGAAATATGCACGTACACGCTTAAAGCACAAAATTCATGAATATAAAATGAACTTTATATTACATAACTCAAATAACATAGTTCTTGATACACAGGAATTAAAACGGGCGGAGTCACACCCATAGTGGCTGAGCTTCCAATACATAAACAACAGAAAGAAATACATCAAAGAGGAATACACGGAATCTCAAAATACTAGATACCAGCTATCGTTCCCCTCCCTCGACCTAAGAGTGCTCCTCCAAAAGTTATTCCCATCAAAAGATGCAGCAAAAAAGGGATCCTCACGACAACTCGGCACTTCGTAGGGTCCTTCATCACGATCTACGGCGAGGCTGGTCCTCCTCCATGGGTGGTACATACCCAATGAACTGGGCAAGCTCCTCGGGTGTATGCAGGCGGAAAGGGGACGGAGATGACCTCCTCGGACCTACGCATCTCTGGACGTCGTACTAGCCTCCGCTGCGTCACCGTGTCCTCCCGCCCTTCCCGATGTCCATGGGGGGCTGGAGAGGTAGATCCCTTCGAGTAGATATGGGTGGGGGAGTCCTCGAGGGGTAGGTCTCCGAACGCCTCGCAGGGAACATACTCGGGTAATCACGTACCGCCAAAAGAGGGGCGAGCACATCGAGTCTCCATCACGGGGTCGAGTACGCTCGAAGATCAAATCATCACCATAAGAGGAAGTAGGAAACCGGAAGCTGGAAACTGGATAAGCGAAGGGGCATCCCATGTATGCAAAAATGCGTATCGCACAACGACCCTCAAAGTGGTAAGAGCGGTGGTCGAGTCGTAGTGCACCTCCCAAACCGGCGTGTCAACGAAGATCACGAACGTGGCCATGGTCCTTTGAAGACGTAACGGAAAGAAAGCAAGATAGAGAGAGTGAGTATCTTAATAAAGAGACTCAGGAGGAAATCTCCTATCCTAGTTTCATCGTCTACGTCCCCAGGAACCTCGGGTTTTCTTTAAAAAGGGTGAACATGCATAAGGTTCAATTTTAAGATTTTAAAATGTAATTTACTAAGGCCCATTCATTTTAGTATGCATCTTGGGTATGAATGCAACATACTTCATTATGAAATGCATGTCCATACTAAAGTCAAGACATAAGTTAGAAAACATAATCATAGCAACATATCTTAACATAACTTATTTTAGGTGACTTAGACTTCTTATTCTCTTTTCCATGGGGGCCACCCTAATACTCTCCCTTTTGAGAGTTCTAGGTTATAAGCTCATACCTCACTAGTCGTCACTAGCATAACCTTATCCTTTTTGATAAGTTGAATTCCTAACTTCAAGAGTGCGGGTTAAGGGGCATTAAGGATCGCCTATCATAACCTTTAATTCAGAAAGTCTATAGGGTCATTTCCTTTTGTGAATCACTTTTCATATGTAGAGGGTCATTTCCATATAGTTTATGTCACCTTTATATTAGCATATTATGTCAAAATGCAAAGTCATAGTCACATCATATACTTTTCTCGTGCTCTTTAAACATATGCAACTTTATAATATGCCAAGTAAGAATCATAACATGCCATATGCATTTTAAGCAACTAATCATGCATGGTCTCAACATCACATAATTCCTCAAGCATATGGAAACATCACAACATTCTTTAATAACTAGTCATTCCACATTTTTAACTCTAAGTTATCCTCATAAGTAATCTTTATTATCCTAGTCACATAATTAGAAATATTTAGATCGATGGTAAAATTAAAGAACTCAATAAAATATATCCTTACTTAATAACATATATATATATATATATATATATATATATATATATATATATACTATGCAAAGCTTAAATTTAAATATGAGAATGCAAGCTCTAATTTTACATCTTTAAGTTTTAGGTGATGACTTGAAAAGTAAATATGCTAGACAAGAATTATAAACATGAAAACAAGTTCAATTCTTTATTTTAGTACTCTAGGCCCCTTAGAGTATTTACTCTAAATCACATTTCAACTTTAAGGTTGAAATATGTAGGCTTTGAGATTAATCATTTAAGTGATAGGAAAATGTGAGCTCTTGTTTTAATCTTTAAGTTTAAGTGATAACTTGGAAAGTAAATATGCTAGATAAGGAAATATAAATATGAATGCAAGCCCAATTCTTTATTTTAGTACTCTAAGCCTCTTAGAATATTTACTCTAAATCACATTTCAACTTTAAGGTTGAAATAAGTAGGCTTTGAGATTAATTACTTAAGTGATAAAGTAAACATGAAGATGCAAGCTCAAACATAAACATGTAATGCAAGGATTTGAAATATAAATATGAATGCATTTCTTTAAGTTCTAAGCTGAAGATTACCACTTTAATAACATAACATTATCATTTGCTAAAACTCTTAAAAAGGTGAAATCTTCAAGCTTTAGAGGTCAAATAAGTGATGGTTTTGCAACCAACACCCAAGATCCTTGTCATTAAGCCATGGTTCCATCATCATCTAGGTCTTGTGGCCGAAATGATCAAAGGAAGAAAAGGAAAAAGGAAAACCGAAATGGTGAAGAAAGAAAAGAAAAAAAAATTTCAACTTGAAAAAAAATAAATCCAAGGAAAAGAATAGAAATTTTAAAAGAACAACTCCCTACCAAAGATATTTTCTTTTTTCAAAGAAGGAAGATTAGTCTTGAGATGAGATGAAAAGAACAAATACTCCTTGAAGTGGAGAATGGATTCGGCCAAGGGAAGAAAGAGAAAGAAAGGTTTGTCTTGGGTTATTGAGCTTGGAAATGGAAATGTTATGTGTTTAAAGGAAGGTTTATGGTGTTTGTGTGGTGGTTTGTGTTTGGGAAATGGTGGAGGATGATGATTCTTTGGAAGGATGAAGAAGGAGTAGAAGAAGAATTCTTAGAACTCAAAGAAATGAAACTTTGAAGCTTTGCACAAGTGAGCAAAATGTCACAAGCTTTCCTTGATGCCTATTTATAGAAAATGAAACATAATAGAGGTGAGATGAAGGAGTGGCCGGCCTTTGAGAGGAAAAGGAAGAGAAAATAGCTCTTGGCAAGGTATGGTCTTGGATATGGTTCAAAGCATAGGAAAGTATGGGTCAAGGTATGGGCATCCATGATTCTTTAAGCTTATTTAATTGAATTTAAACATTTGATGGATGATAATGGGGAGGTGTGTGGCCAGTTCTATTAAGGGCTAATGGGGAAGAAAATCTCATTTTAATGTTGGGTTATAAGTGTGTTTAGGAGTTGATTTGGTTAGGCTATGGATTAGGAGTTGATTTGGTTAGGCTATGGATTAGGAGTTGTAATTTGTGTTTTAGGTGAGATAATGAGTAATTAAGGTGGTTCAAGACAAGATTAAAGAGTGGTCTTGCTTGATTAATGCAAATCCACCTTTATTAGGGAGGAATCTGATCATATGACAACTTCCATGATTTAAGGAAATTGATTGGAATCTTACTATTCATGAAAATGTGACATAAAGTCTTAAATCAAGAAAAGGATTTTGAGTTTCTCTAAGCAATCTTAGGTTCTAATTAACCTTAATTAATTATTTTGACTCTAGATTAGTAATTAGAATTTACTAATCTTTAATTAAAGCCTAATATTGCTTAAGTTTTGTTAATCACATCATTAGGCCCAAAATGCACTTAGCGGGGCAAAACGATAATTTTCACAAAAACCTCCAGGGCTACCCGTGCTTAACCTATCGTTAAACATTACTTAAAAACATCATTTAAAACCTTTTGGTGAAATCCAGGCTCAACCGGCAAGTAAATCGTATTAATTAGCCACAGGGCATTTTGGTAATTTTGCGCATCGAAACTCAAAAATGAGATTCTTCTCTCTATTAACACACATAACACATATAATCCTCTATCATCATCAAAACGTCCCCTTGAGGGTGGCGGACCGTCCTCATTTCCAAGTAAAATGACCTAAGGGGCATTTTGGTCATTTATACATTGGAAAAATCGGGGTGTTACACATGGAATGTTACAAAAGGTATCAGAGACTACATCTCTCCCAGGATGGTGTGGTTCGAGGATGAACCAAGTGGAAGCTAGTGGGCACATAACGCCCGGGACGAGGTAGGAGTGATCGTCCGTGAAAGTGAACAAGGAGCGGTTCTTGCCTTCAAGCGGAGGGGTACATGAATAAACTGTTACACACTCGAATAAGAGGGATCCTAAGTCTGTATAGGTATGAGACTATACAGTTAAGGAGGGCTTATATGAATTGATTGGTACTACCTATGCCACAAAGATGCATCTTTCTTTTCGGACTCATCACGAAAGAACTTACAGCGAAGCATGCTTGACTTGGTAATTTTGGGATGTGTGACCTCCTAGGAAGTTTTCCTAGGAAATGTGTGAGTGAGGACAAGCACACTGAAAGAACCGTGTTGATTTGTGCGTCAATCCATAAGGCAAGTGGATGTTACAATAAACAAATAAAAAATTACATAACTTAAAAACTAGATAAAAATGGATCTTTTAAATATCATGCAGAATGAAAAATATATATATAGTGGTTTGAGATGAACTGGACCAACTTTAAATGAAAATAATGCAACCAAATAAAAACCTTTTAAAATTCCATATGGAAGAAAAGAGGAAAAAAAGTGGAAATATGAGCTTCAGATGTAAGGAACTTGTGAGATGAAAGAATAAATCGAAGAAGTTAAGTCCAAAAATTAATTTAAAAATTGTGTTGCAACAAACAACAAAAGCCATGATAATGAAATCTGAGAGGAACAATAATAAAATTTGATGTAGAAAGAAGTTGAAAAGATGAAAATGAAAAAAAAATTATTAAAAACTTACAACTTAAATTATCTTGCATATTGCTATATGAATTCCTCTATTCTTCAACTTCAATTTCATTTGAGAGAGAAAATAAAACAAAACAAAAGGGGATTTAAGAAGGGAAAAAGGAGAAGAAACTAAATTGAGAAAAGATTAAGAGGATATTAAATTGCAACATAGTACTTCACCATCAATGTGAAGTAAGGAATTTGATCTAAATATCACAGCATACTGCCAGCCCAAAAAGATAAAAATTGAAATTTTATCTCATGGGAATGAAAACCTACACATAAATATGGTAGAAGGGATTAGGAAGCACAAAAGAGAAAAGGAAAACAACATTTTCATTAGTGGGAGGAAGAAAACCTTAGAAAGTATTAAAAAAACTTAATAAAGAGAAGGATAAAGTTGCATCGTGAGTCGTTCAAGCTTAGTCATTCACCATTGTTGTTGTCATTCACATCTCACTCTCAACTCTTCTTCCTATTTACTTAATCTCCTTGATAGCTCCGAAGCTTGATCTAAAATCATAAAATGGAAAGACTAGAGTTCTTGTAAAGAGAGGAGAAGAAAAGAAAATAAAAAAACTCAAACATATCAATGAAACTTAAAAAAAAAAGAAATACAATGGGAATTTAGAATGGCATTTTGGTTTTGGAATGACGCTTTGGTTCTAATGGGAGTTTGTGAGTGTGTGGAAACAAGAAAGAATATGAGAAAGTAGACAAAATAGAGCGTATATGAGAAAACAGACAATGTGAAATTTAGAATGGCATTATTGATTAATAGATTTTTTAATTTTGAAATTGAAAACATTGATTATTATCGATTTTAGGGTTAAATGCATTTTATCCCCTGAATTTTAGATCATATGCAATTTATACCCTGATTTTTCAAATGTGTATTATGACACATTGAACTTTCCAAACTGTTCAAAATACCCCTTACTTTTCAAACATGCGAAACTTTAAGTCATAGCAGTGTTGGGTTGCACACAATAAAAAAAATTAGGGGAGTTAATTGCACATAGAATTCACAGACAATGTATTGGGTTGCATAAATTAGAAATATCAGGGGGTTTAAGTACACATAAATTTTACTTTTATTAGTTGCCAAAATTATACTGAGGGCTATTTTGCAGTTTGAAAAAGTTCAAGGTATTGCAATGCACATTTTGAAAAGTCAGGGTGTAAATTGCACATGACTTAAAGTTCAGGGCGGTAAAATGCATAGTTTAATTTTATTGAGTATTGATTGATATTCCAAATTTATAATTGATTGATTGATTTTTTATTTTGAAACTGCAAAATTGATTAATATTAATATTATTGTGTGTTGATTGGTTTTTTTTAATTGATTATTGATATTGATTAATAATTTTTATAAATTGATAAAATAACCATAGGATGACATGTGTCCATTATAGGTTTGTATTTGTATATATTATTGATTGATTATTGATTATAGATACATACACACACACATACACACACACACACACACACTAATATAGTAGATCAATTAAATAAGTTAAATATAAAGATGATAAATATATTAAATCAATTTAAAATTATTTTATAATTATAAAAATATTTTAAAATATACTCATCATTTGGTTCTTTTTTGTTTATAATTCATCATCATTTGTTGCATTGAGTTATTAAATTAGTATTTTTTTATCATAAGTAAATTAATTACATTATAAAATAATACTATATTGTGTATCTAACACCATAATATTTAACCTAACACGTCTAGGATGTATTTAAGTTAACTATTAGAGATTACTTTTTTTTATCCAGTTCTTAATTTTTGTAACTTTGAAAATACTTAGGGAAAATATGGGTAAATTTTTTTTCCATCTTTGAAAACAAAATGAGCCGTGTATGGTAAACAAAACCCTTCACTCGCACCATATGAAAATAATCATAATGTGGGAATACACATAAATCTAGTAGAACACCATCATGAGAATAAATACATCGTTACACACACACACACATATAAGCATACATACCAATCGTTCCCATCATACGCATCAACACATAGTACTAAGTAAGTAACATGCCCACCAATAGAGGTTAGGCTAGATATAGTAATTCGACAAGAGAAATATAAACAAGAATATAAACAAGAACATAGTTTGGTAAAAACCCTCCTAAATGCACCTGAGAACGGATAACCCCATGGTATACTAACAAAATAAGTGTTATCCTATCTCCAGAAACGACAAGAGTGCTCTAAAATTCACTGCTAGCTCCTAAGGATGTCACTCTTGGGAGGGTGGTAGGTAACCAAGAACATAAGCAAGATCAATATGTGTGGCAAGACGACCAGTCGGAAGAACAAGAACATGAGCACTTCTACATGGACGTGTAGCTCCCCTTGAACATGCATAGCTCTTCTTAGTGGTTGCGACACACTACTACTACCTACCTCCATGGGACAACAAGCATGGAACCACTGGAAGAGTGTGGGATGGTGACTCCTCGGATGGATCCAACCACGGAAAGGGGCGAGGTGGCGAATGAGGCACATAAACAGGGCGCCCTCTCACAGAGATGTAGCAGGAAAAATATGAAGGAAGTCCTCCGTGCGCGGGGCGCATACTCGAAAGAGAGAGGAATGGGAAATTATACAAGAATCTCAGTAGGACTTTTGCTTCTAAACATATGTCATCATCTACATCCCTGGAATCTCGGGTTTTATTATAAAAATAATGGACATAAACAAGGTTCATTTATTAAGTTTCAAAAGCAATTAGTCGAGGTCCATGTCTTTTAGTATGAATCTTAATGTTATGAATGCATCATACCATATCATGAATAAATGTCAATACCTTATGCAACATACCAACCATATACTAACATATTGTCAAAGCATAAGGAATATTAACGTTTTTCGCACATATCACTCCTCTTTATTTTCTTAGATGACTTAACATGCTTAATCTTTAATGAAGGCCACCCTTTCTCCCTTTTTGAGAGTTCTAAGGTTATGAACTCACACCTTACTAGTCATCACTAGCTTACATTTATCCTTTTTGATAAGATATTTCCCGACTCCAAGAGTATGGGATAGTGGGCTTCAATCACTTTTCATAACCAGGATCTTCGGAGTCTAAAGGATCATCTCCTTGGATCACCTCCTTAGCCTCTTATGTTACCTTTAATCTTAACATGTCATTTAGAGATGCAAAACATGAGCAAATAATCATAATCATCATCATATTTGATCACTTAACATTCATGCTCACAACTTTATAATTTCTCTCAATCCACAAATTTGGTGGAAATCCGACACATAATGGCTGGAACGGAGTTTTCCCAAATTTGTTTCCTGTCATATAACATATTAAACATGCATATCAATTTTTCGTTCATAATCATGACATGCCACAAAACATTATGTCATTAATCATATTAGCATGCATCTCATATTTCATATATCCACAAGCATTTCATTATCAATATCTCATTGAAATGTAAACAATACTCCTACCTAGTTGCCGAACACAAGGACCCGACTCAACTAATACATATGCTATGCTCAACAAGATATATACGTCATATAAAAATAATCAACAATTACACGACCCAAGATTTAAGCATGCATAGTCATCAATATATAATTTCACATAATCATTTCAAGTCATTCAATTTCAAACAATTCACATGAATATAGTGTTAGCTCTAGAACCCTTCAGAAAGTGTTATTGCTTAATGTTTTGAGTGACAACAAAACCAATTTTGTTAAAATATTTTATAAAATGACTAATCTTATACTTGAGTTTCTTGAGCACTTAACAGGACTATTCTCGTTAACAAACAAGTTCCTTTAACAAGTTTTATTTTCATGTTATCAAGTGTGAACAAGTTTAATCTCATTCAAAGAGATTCATAACTTAAATAAAGTGAAAAATAATCCTTGAAATGAACGTTGGTATGTTATGCACAAGAAGAAAGGATTTCTATAGCAAGAAACCAAGTTCATATATTCAAAATAACCTTCATCTTCAAAATATGATACACAATGAAGAAATATATCCTCCTCTAAGTAAGTCATGGTTACTATCTTCAATTGTGATGATATAATCACCAACAAGCTTTGATTAAAGACATGAAAATCAATGAGAAGACTAGAAACTGTTTAGGTGCTTAAGAAAGCATGTTTACTCATAAACGATGAACAATTTACAGAATAGGAAAGAAAATTCAAATTTCAAATTAAAGTCAACCCAAAAAGGGGATGATAGTGACATCTCACTTTTCCACTTGGTCAACTGTCCAGCCTCAAAGAAAATATTCAGAAATCTCATTCAAAAAGTAAAAAGTAGTTTTTGAAGATGAATTCAGACATCTCATGTGACAATGGTCTTTGCAATTGCAAAAGTAGCTCTAACACCGTCAAGCTAGTCTTCTAGACTGCGTTTCCAAGACACAAAAAGAATATCAACATGTGTCATAAAGAAAATAGATCAAGGGGCAACGGTTTGAAATTGAAGATCAAGTATAAAAGAAGATCAAGTGCTTACAACTTAAGACTTTTAGTTGAAACGTTTGCATATCTATCAAGAACGAAGAATCCTCCTTCTTCTGCTATAAAGAAATTACTTCTTGTAATCAGCTAAGGTTCTGAAAAATCTTCTTTCTACGTTCTTATTAGATAACATCTTCTTTCTAGGAAGAATTGTTAGAAAGAAGTCATTTAAGTTTTCAAGTCATACTCTATTTTATTCTAGAAAATTTGAGTGTTTGTTTGTTAGAGTGAACCAATCTTCACAAATCTTTGTACTTCTGATCTAGTAGTGATCATTGTGAGTTTAACTTGGAGAAGCTAGTCAAAGGCTACTTGGGAGTGACAGGAGAGTGAGCTATTGGTCATGTCAGAGGTTGAGAAGGCTAGTGAAAGACTATTTGACTTTCTCAGGGTTGAGAAAATGGTTAATTTAGTGGAACTCAACAAGTTGTTGAGAATTGGATGTAGGTAGGTTTAACCGAACCGGTATAAAACTCCTTGTGCAGGATCTCTCATCTCTCTTTATGTCTTTTACACTCTATTTGTGATCCAAAACAATAAGTTTCTGAAAATATGCTTTGACTAGTTTTCATATTTACAACTTAGTTAAGAAAGTTACTTTCTAATCTTTAGTAACAAAGATTTTTGCTGCATTTCAAGTAAACACTTGATAGTATTTGTTTAAAGATTTTAGAAACGGAAAAAGAAAGTGAAAGCACGATTTAATCCCCCTTCTTGTGAACTTTTCAACCTACAATTTGTAACACCCTAACTTTCACCTAATATGCTCGAGTCGCATTCGGCTAGTTATTAGCGGTTACGTCTTCGTTTCAGAACTTGACTTGGCTTTCTTTAAAATACGAGTAATAAAAATAGGACTAATTTTTTTTCTTTTTGAACTTAGGGCTTAAAATGCGAGCCGCATGTGCATAGGGATCGACTATTAAACTAGAAACATAGCAACCAAGTATACATCACCATAACAATCATAAATAAACCATAGAATAAACACAACATAACTTGTAGTATTATATTATAATCATAACAAATAACGATGCCCTTATGAATATAAGGACACCTCAAAAATACTACATACATCAAGCAAGGTTAACTAACGCAAAACATAATTACAAACAGGCTAGACTAGCCTTCAAGCTTCCATTGCGCCCTCTTGAACCGATGTGCATAACTCCTACGCTCGCGCTTCAAGGAAAATCACGAACATCCGCATCATTCCCATCTGGAGACGACACAGGAAGGAAAGACAAAAGGGGTGAGAATACTTATACAAGATTCTCAGGAAGGCTCCCGACTTTAACACAAGTGTCATCGTCGTCGCCTCCAGCCACTTTGGGTTTCATTATGAAGAGATATACATGCATATGTTCAATTTTAATTTTTCAAATCTTATTGTCCGAAGTGGGTTTCTTTTAGCATGAGTCTTGATGGTATAAATGCAGCAGATATTTTATGTATGCATGGCAATACTTGAGCATGATAGTACACGTAGATAACACTTATCACTTAATCAAAGCATCAATGAAACATATGCATGTGCGTTTTTTACTTTTTCATATTTGAACTCCGTGAGTTCCTTTCATAACTTTTTTCCATTTTTCCACCCTCATCATGGTCTCCAAAATCCATCCAACATGTCGGCCCCGATTTTAACATGGTCACCAAAACTCCTAATCACCTATCGCCTAGGAATGAGCTCATCCTAACTAGCCGTCACTAGATTCATACGGGGAAAAGGGGGAACATATCTCTTTTCCTTGATCACCCCGTACAACCCTTAACTCAGGAAGTCATAATGGGATCATTTCCTCTTTATCATATCTTGTATAAATGCAACATGAGCATGCAACCATAAAACCTCGTATCATATATCCTTATGCATTGTAAACGTAGCATACCACATCATCATAGCAACATGCCATAAATACACATATAGCCTCAAGTTCATGATATTAACATATTCACATTATCATAAGTATACCCACTCGGCCTCATGCTCACATCACAACCTCCTATCTCATGATGTCTTATGCATTGGCCCTTACGGGTCTTAGACTTATGTTCTAATTATTCTAACCTTCATTAAGGAATTTTATAACACCTAAGGGATCATTAACTATAATTCTCACTAGGTTCTAGGCATACTAAAAATTCCAAACAGCATTATGTAACTTGGGCAGAAAATTTACCTTATGATTACGGGTTCTAGAATTTTCGTTTTAGACCCTTTTAAGATCCGTCTTCGCCTACGGCTTTATAATTAACTCCTAAACCAATTATGAGGGATTCCTACACATGTTCACTAATTATAAACCACTTTCCTTAGTTTTAAGCATGCTAGAACAGAATGCATATCTTGTGCATTTAAGTGTTCTAGAATTCTCATTTTTAATCCTTTCAAGTTACTTATTCATTTCTAACTTCTCTAAATCGTTCCTTGCTTCACTCAAACATAATTTTACACATCTTAACACCATAAAACAAAAATTATACAGTGGCCAAACATAAGAGGGAAGAACCGAAATGTAAAGCCCATAAAATCACATAATCTCATGAATTAAAATGCATACAAGTTGCTAGTTTCTCTTGGAATCATTTTAGGAACTCAAAACTCTTTTAGAAACCAATTAATCTCATTAAAATCATTGAAATCCAAGTAAGGTCAGTAGCTAAATCATTTTAATCATAAGGAGGATTTAAAACTTAAAACTATATTTGCAAGGTTCCTTAAAACTACCTAGGCTTAGAAAAATTCCAAGACATAGGCTATGGACCCTTGTGTCTTGATGAACTCATACAAGGTCCATCATCATCATCTCAAGGCCGAAATGGCACCCTTGAGACATCTCCATTTCCTAAAACTTTATGTGTGATACTTGGGCAAGTCTTTGAGCTCTAGGAGGTTTAGGTGATGGCATAAACTTAAACATGATATGCACTCATTTTATTCTTCATTAGAAAGTAAAGTGAGAGCATAAAATAAATATGAGATGCAACCTCATTATTATCTTTAAAGTTAGGTGATAACTTGAAATATAAACATGGAATGCAAGCTTGAAATTTAAATATGATAATGCAAGTTCATTTATTTATTCTTGAGAGTTTAGTGATAGCATTAAAATAAACATGTTATGCAAGGCATAAATATAAACATGTGTGCAACCCATTTTATCTTAGCTAGAGCTCTTACAAGACTTTAAAGGAACATCATAACCTTAACCCAATATGCACCTTAACAACATAAAGTGAGCTTTAGAGTTCTTAGCACTAAGACTTTAAAGAAGCCTTTGGTTTGAACTTCATCATCAAGCTCAAGAAAATGTGCACAAGGCTCAACACTTTGTCTAAACAAAATACAAGAACTAAGTCATATCCTTTATTTTATTGCTCATGGGCTTCAATCTAGAGTAAGACTCTTAGAACGGCCCAACTTTAAGGTTGGCAAGGGTAAGCTTAGAGCTCTTTGAAATCATGTGATTAATTTTCTTTAACAAAACTTTTGTGATCTACTTGACATTTTTAGCAAACTTTGTTCAAACCAAGGCAAAGGAAACTGAAATCTTTGAGGAAAAGGGAAAAGGAAACCGAACCATTTAAGAAAGAAAAGGAAAAGAACCAAAAATGAAACCAAGGAAAAAGGAAGAAACACAAGCATGTATGGTCCAAGACCAAGTTGTTTCAAGCTTTAGAGGTTTCTCATATGACAACAACAAGTCATTATCTTGAAACCTCATCATCAAGCTTATGTTATTCTCATAAAATGGCCTCTTGGCCAAATGAAAAAGAAAGAAGGAAAAGAGTTTGAACCAAGAGAAAACTAGAACTTTTCTTAAGGAAAACAAGTAAAAACTTGAAAACAAAACCCCTACCTAAAGAAGTCTTGAAAGAAATGAGAGGAAGCTTGTGTTCTTGAATGATTGAGAAGACAAAATCTTCTCTTGGAGGAGGAGGAGGATTCGGCCAACAAGTTTCTCAAGGAAGATGATTTTTCCTTGAGAAAGCAAGCATGGAAATGGTAAGATTAAGTGTTTGAGAGGTGATTTGAGGTGTGGGAGTGGTGGTTCAAGGTTGTATGTGGTGGTTTGTGGTGGTGGAAGGATTCTTTGAGGGAAGGAATAGAAAAGCAAGATGAAGAGAAATTTGAGAGAAAATGCAAGAAAGTGCAAGAAAACTAAACTTGGCAAATGATCTAAAGTGTAGCCAAGTTCTTCCAAGCTTGGTATTTATAGAAAAATGAAACTTTGTGGCTGATTTGGGGAGGGAATGGCTGACGGTTTCTTGGCCTTTGGAGGGAGGAAAATATCTTCAAAGCTTGTCATTCAAAGGCATGGTTAAAGGTATGGTTAGGCATGGGCAAGGCATGGCTTAAGACATGGTCTTTGGAGTGAAATAAACTCAACATGTGATGGAGATTGAGGGCATGAATTCGGCCAACATATCAGCCAAGGGGAGGAGGATGTTTTGCTCATGTAATTTGTGGGTTAATGATGTGTTTAGGTGTTTCTTTGATTAAGGTTTTGATTAGGAATTTGTAAGAAAGTGTTTAGGTGAGGTAATGGCTAATTAAGGTTGTCAAGACTTGATTAGGAGGGTGATCTTACTAGATTAATAATTTAAAATCATTTTCTTAGTCAAATGGGGTATGGGCACAATTCCTTAATTTAAGGAATTGGAGAGAGAAAACACTATTTAAGATTCCATAACTAGGAATCTTGAATCAAATAATGCAATTAGAGTTTAACTAAGCAATCTTAGGTTCTAATTAACCTCAATAAATTATTTTGACTCTAGATTAATTATCGAAATAAATTAATCTTCGATTAGAGCCTAATATTGTTTAGGTTTGCTTAATTGCGTCATTAGGCTCACTGTACATTGTTCTAGGGTAAAATGGTAATTTTGCACTAAAATTACCCCGGACCTTTCGGGCTCAACTAAACATCAAAAACCACTTATAAACATCATTTAAAATCTTTTGGTAAAGTCCGGACTCAACCGGCACATAAAACGATGACAAACAGCCACATGGGCGTTTTGGTAATTTCACGCGTCGAAACTCAAATATGAGATTCTTCTACTTTATTACCACACATAACACATATAATCCCCTATCAACATCAAAACATCCCCTTGAGGATGGCCGGGATTGGCGATCTCATTTTCCGATAAAATAATCTCAAGGGCATTTCTGCTCATTTATACGGAAAAATTTGACGTTACACAATTGGCATCAGCAAGCCTTTAAGGGGTTAAGCATTCCAACGAGTGTAGAGGTTAAAAGATCATGAGGATAAATGGCATAAGCATTCACATTACAGAAGGACACTCCATAAATAGACCATCATTCTTTGATAGTGGAGATTATGCATACTAGAGAGACAAAATGAAGCCGTTCATTAAATACACAAGTCTTGACTTGTGGAAGATTATCTGAGAAGGAGACTATGCTCCTATGAAAGAAATTCTAGGAATTGAAGATGCACTCTCCACCTCTAGAGAAGTCCCAAGAGTAGGTGGAAAGAGCAACATAAAGCAAGAGTTTAGATGAACTCCAAGGTTAAATACCTACTCAAGTGTGCACTAAGCAAGGTCGAATATGATAAAATCATTACTTGTGACACAACAAAAGAGATTTGGAACAGACTCCACACGCGCATGAAGGGACAAATCAGGTCAAGAAGACCAAATCAGCATGTTGGTCCATCAACATGAGATGTTCAAGATAACTGAACAAGAAAGTATTGATGACATGACCACCAGGTTCATGCACATTGTAAACCAACTCAAAGGTTTGGGTAAAAGATACTCAAACTCTAAGATGGTGAGGAAAATCTTGAGAGCCTCCCTATAAAATGGCTTCCCAAGATCATAGCCATCTCTAGGCTAAGGACCTTCAAACTCTTAGCTTGGATACTTTCACTAGGTCTCTTAAAACCCATGAAGTTGTACTCTTAAGGTTCATGGTGAAACCATGAAAAAGAACAAGTCGATGACCTTGAAGTCCTCTCACAAGAAGTAGATTAAGGTCAAAGCAACGAAAGTTGCTGAGACCTTAGAGGAAGAAGAAGATTAAGATGATGAATCTAAAGAAGAAGATGGAGATGAAATCTTCATATTGGTGAGGAAAATGTCCAGGGCATGGAAGAGAGAACCAAGAAAAGAAATGAAATCAGCTTCAAAAAGGATAGAAAGGCAAAGGGATGTTGGAAAGTGTGAACTACTACGACGTTGGTGAGAATGGACACTACAAAACTAATTGTCCCAAACTCTAGGGTCCACAGAAGTTTCAATGCTGGCCACCTGAGTGACTGAGAAGAAGAGAAAGAAAGATCAGGAAGCCAGGACGAGCTTGAAGATATGACCAACTTGTGCTTCATGGTTGTCGCATCTCAAAAGAGAACTAGAGGCATCTTTAGAATCTGACCTATCTTATGATGAATTATTAGCTTTGTATGATGAATTACTTGAAAATTCTCAGACTTTGTCTTCTTACTATCTCAACCTCGAAAAGAATCATCTAAGAAAATGGTTTAGAACTTGAAAAGATTAAAATAGATGTTGAGAACCTAAGGCTTGAAAAGGAAGAAATAAAAAGAGAAAACAAGTTTTCAAGTATCAAACTCAAAGCCTTAGAAGTTGAAGTTACTAATTGTGAAACCATATTTTGTCCATCTTTTTATTTTACTTGTTTATCATTTTTTGCATAATAAAAAGGTTCACCCAGGACCCATTTTAGTTTATCTAGCCCATGTTATTTCATTTTTGTTTTACAGCCCACCCTTTGTTAGTTCAAAAAAAAAAAACCCATTTTTATTTCCTTTCAATCCAGATTTTAGTCCGTTCAACCCATTCTTTCATCAGAAAAAAGGGGCCCAATCCCTTTCTGTCGTTCCTGTACAAAAAAAAGAAGAAGAGCCATTTCAGCTCAAGTAAAAAAATAAAAATAAAAATGAAATAATAACAAAAAGAGGAGCCGTTCAACCCGTGACAAGCAAAAAAACAAAAGAAAGAAAAGAAACCGTGACACTTGAAACAAAAAGAAAAAGGAAAAGCTCAGAATATTGAGTGGCAACATCATCATAATGCTCTTCTTCACCCTTTAGCTAGAGGATGAATGATCTTTCTGGATAAGATGGATCCTTACACAACCAGCCTTAAAAGAAAAATTTTGGATTACTAAGGGGAACGGCTATATAAAGGGGGAATTAAAGAAAGAATGAGGGGGACAAATAAAAAAATACCAAAAAAATTTTTCAAACGATCACAAGGTACAATAAATTTGTTCCTACAAATCTGGGCATTTTGGTAACATGCTAGAATTTTTGTTGCATATGCATATAGTTCATTAGTTCATCCCTTATCCACCACATTGTCATTCCATTACCTCCATCGTCATAGTCTCTTACCATCACAACCATACAATCACCTGGAACCCAATCAAAAGAAACCAAGCCAGAAATAAAAAGTTCAACCATACAAGATCCAGTATTCATCAACGTTCCATATTAACAAAATTTCAATTCCTAAATCAGAGTCAAACATATTTCTCAATTTATAAAAATAAAAAAAGAGAAAAGAGAGAAACCTCTACGGTTTCCGCCACAAACCACACCGCCACGGTCACGGCTTGCCATCGCACCTAGGAGTACCGCCAAACAATGTTGTAGCGAGGGCGCTTCCTGCTCGCCGTGGATTTGCAGGATCGCGCACCGCCCATGGAGCCATCACCGCCCAGCCGCAAAGCCCGCCAAGCTCCGCCTCTAGATCCCGAAGCCCGTAGCAGCTTCGCCTCGAGATCCGCCACCGCGGTCTCGCACCACCGCATGACCCTCTTCGCGTGCTCAGCACCGTGCCACCGCGACCGGCCATCCCTTCCCATTACAGCGATCTTCGCGGATCCGGAACTTCCGCCTGACCCGCCTCGCCGTCCAGAACCGTCGCGAACCATGAAGCCCGCTCTGCCTCCGCCTCGTGCCGCCGTGCGGCGTGCTCCCCCATAACCCAGCGCGCGCTCCCTCCCACGCGCCCCGAAGCGAAGCGACCTCACGCCTCTCCCTTCTCACCCTCTATCTCTCTCTCTCTCTCTCGGTCCCTAGGATTCTTTCTCTCATTCCTTCATTCTCTCCTTCCTCTCTTTCTTTTTCTTTTTGTGTATGTGTGTGTTAAGAGTGAACGAGTGAGAAAGAGAGTGATATGTGTGTAAGCGTGTAGGCATGTCTTGGTGACAGTGAAAAGAGTGTTTGTGTGAGTGGGTAATGCGTGTGTGTGTGTGGGGATGGGTGGGTGATATTATTATTATTATTTTGTTATATTTTTTTATTTATTTAGTTTTTTTTTAGTTGGATTAGATCTTGAGTTTGTTTGGGTTTGGATTTGTTTAGTTAATTAGTGTTTGTTTTATATTTTTGGTATATTGGGCTTTATTTGTTGGGTTTGGATTTGTTTTGATCTAAATAAAAAAAGAAGTTTTATATAATTTGGTTCAAAATAAATCTTTTGATTATGCAAAACAAAATAAAAAAAGTGATTTAATTATTTCTTTTGAGTGAATTTAACGTTTGTAATAAAAAGGTTAAAAATAAAAAATAAAAAATAATTAGATTTTTTCAGTTTAATCATTTTATATGCTTTTGTGTTGTGTTTAAATTAATTGTGTAATTGTGCTCATAAATTAATTTTATTATTACTTTAATTATTGTATATGCTTATGTGTTGTGTATTTGTATTTATGAATTAATTTTGGAAATGTTGTTGAATTTAGAGCTTATAAAAAATGTTTTCCTTCCATTCAATAAAAATCCATTTCTAAAAATTAAAAATAATCAACACATTTTTATTCTCTTTTAATTAAAATCAATCAATGCACACTCATTTTTTATAGAACGACGTGGCTTTGAGTTCCTCATTGTACCAGGATACGTCGACGTAGTCAACGACTATCAAGCCAAAATTAATTTTTCATTAAATTGTGTTCTCTTTAAATTTAATTTTCTTTTCTTTTATTCTATCCTTGTGTAACTGCTACAATTTTTGGGGAAATATAAATATTATTAAAATTATAATTAATTTGCATAATTAACTCTAGGGTAACCGTATTTATATGGATGTATTAGGATGTAGTGGGATTAAATTTTCACTTTCCCTAATCATAATCAGGCTCTTAATCTCAAATCTCTTTTAAAAGATCAGTTTACAAATTAAAAAGGTTTTCCAATTCTTCTAGAAAAAATTTGGTGGTGACTTCCATTTTATATTTTATTTTAAAATCGGTTGTCATTCTCGTCCTGACGTCTTCTGGTACGTTGTGACACTAACAAAGATCAAAAAGCTCATAAAGTAATTTCTAAACTTGAGAGAATTTTAAACCTTCTCAAATCTAACTTAGAAAAGATGGTTAATGGCTCCAAGAATCTTGACCTAATGCTTGGTGATTAAAGACCATACTTTCAGAAAACAAGATTGGGATGTGAGAGTGAGATGGATGAGAAAGGTAAAGCAATCTCATCAAAGAAAATAAAGAATAAGATATCCTGTAATTTATGCCACAAGAAGGGACACCCATCTAACAAATGTTTTACGAGAAGAAAAGCAGGAAATAGGTTAGAAAAACCTCCCCCAAAGAAAACTAACCCAAAAGGACCAAAGAAGATTTGGGTACCTAAATTAAAAATTGTGTTTGTTGCAGGTGTGCTTGAGAACACACATTGAGAAAGACAACAAGTGATACATGGATAGTGGCTGCTCCAGAATACATGTCTATGTCCAAGAAAGTGGTTTAGAAGCCTAAGACCAAAGGACTCTATATTAGGAAAGTTTGCCTGAGAGAAGGAAAGCGAAGATCACAAGTGTAGGAAATATTTGTAAGAATGATTCACACCAAATTTTTGATGTATTACTTGTTGATGGTCTGGTTCACAATTTATTGAGCATTAGTCAATTTTATGACCAAGGTTTCAATGTTCTGTGTAACACCCCAATTTCTGCTATTGAGTACAAATGACCAAAATGCCCTTGAGGTCATTTTTACCCGAATTCAAAGGACAGTACCCGGAGTTTGAATGGGTCAACTCAATGTTTGAAGGGGGTTATAACCTGTTATGTTTGATATTAAGGTGAAAATCTAGTTTTCTGAACTTTCGGCTCAAAATGACCAAAACCCCTGCTGTGTTTACCTAAAAGGTGCCGTTTCGAGTCCTAAACTTTTCCAGGAAGTTTGGAATGATGTTTATGAGCGATATCTTATGTCTAGTCGACTCGGAGGTGTGACGCCCCAACTTCTCCGTTTGAGTACAAATGACCAAAATGCCATTGAGGTCATTTTTACCCAAAATTCAGGACATTTACCCAATCCTCGAATGGATCAACTCGATGTTTGAAGGGGTTATAATTGTTATGGTTGTTATCTGAGGTGAAAATCTCATTTTCTAAACTTTCGGCTCAAAATGACCAAAATACCCCTGTGTAGAACGGGAAAAGGTGCCGTTTGAGCCTGAATTTTAGGAAGTTTAGAATGATGTTTTTAAGTGATGTTTGATGTTTAGTTGCTCTGAAGGTCCGTGAGTTTAGTGTAAAATTACCATTTTGCCCCTAGAACATGTACAGTGAGCCTAATGACGCAATTAAGCAAACCTAAGCAATATTAGGCTCTAATCGAAGATTAATTTATTTTGATAATTAATCTAGAGTCAAAATGATTTATTAAGGTTAATTAGAACCTAAGATTGCTTAGATAAACTCTAATTGCATTCTTTAATTCAAGATTCCTAGTCATGGAATCTTGAATAGTGTTTTCTCTCTCTAATTCCTTAAATTAAGGAATTTGTCTATGACCTCATTTGACTTAATGAGAGTTTTAATTCTTAATCTAGTATGACCACTCCCTAATCAAGTCTTGACAACCTTAATTAACCAATTATCTCACCTAAACACCTTTCTTACAAACCCCTAATCAAAACCTTAATCAAAGAAACACCTAAACACATCCTTAAACCACAATTACATGAACAAAATCCCTTCCCCCTTGGCTCACTGGCCAAATCTTCCCCCTAAGTGGTGCCACATGTTGATTTTTGTTGCACTCCAAGCCCATGCCTTAAGCCATACCCAAACCCATACCTTGCCCATGCCTTGCCCATGCTCACACCATGCCTAAGACCATGCCCTTGCCAAGAGATATTTCTTCTCTCCTTCCTTCCCCAAGTGGCCCTCTCCCCCATGGAAGCCTCATTGTTGAAAATTTCTATAAATACCAAGCCTTGATGAACCTTGTCACACTTTGGTTCATTTGTTAAGTTTACACTTCTTGCAAAATTCTCTCATTTCCTCTCAACCTTCCTCACTTTGGCCGAGTTCTTCCTCAAGACTTCAAGAGGATTTCCTTCTCATTTCATCAAGAAACAAAGCTTCCTTACATCTCTCTTCAAGACTTCTTTAGGTAGGGGTTTTGTTTTAATGTTTTGCTTCTGTTCTTAAGAAAAGTTCTAGTTTTCTCTTGGTTTCAAACTCTTTTCCTCTTCTTTTTTTTTTTTCTGCCAAGAGGCCCTTTTATAAAGAGAACATGAGCTTGATGATGAGGTTTCAAGATAATGACTTGTTGTTGTCATGTGAGAAACCTCTAAAGCTTGAAACAACTTGGTCTTGGACCATACATGCTTGTGTTTCTTTCTTTTCCTTGCTTATAATTTTTGATTTCCTTTTCCTTTTCCTTTGAGGATTTCGGTTTCTTTTGCCTTGGTTTGAACAAAGTTTGCTAAAAATTGTAAAGTAGATCACAAAAGTTTTGTTAAGAAAATTAATCCTAAGATTTCAAAAAGCTCTAAGCTTACCCTTGCCAACCTTAAAGTTGGTCGGCCGTTCTAAGAGTTTTACTCTAGATTGAAGCCCATGAGCAATAAAATAAAGAATATGAGTAGTTCTATTTGTGTTTGTTTTGTTAAATGTTGGTATTCTTGTTTTAATCTCCTTTCTTGAGCTTGATGATGAAGTTCAAAAAAGTTCTTTGAAGACTTGGTGTTAAGAACTCTAAAGCTCATCTTCCATTGTTAAGATACATATTGGGTTAAGGCTATTGATGTTCCTCTAAAGTCTTGTAAGAGCTCTAGTTAAGATAAAATAAGTTGCATTCATGTTTAAGTTTATGTCTTGCATCTCATGTTTATTTTGATGCCATCACTAATCTCACAAGAATAAATGAATGAACTTGCATTATCATATTTAAATTCCCAAGCTTGCATTTCATGTTTATATTTCAAGTCATCACTTAATCCTTAAAGATAATAATGAGGTTGCATCTCATATTTATTTTATGCTCTCACTTTACTTTGTAATGAAGAGTAAAATGAAGTGCATAGCATGTTTAAGATTATGTTATCACCTAAATACTCTAGAGCTCAAAGACTTGCCCTAAGTATCTTCAAAAGGAAATTTAACCATGATAAGTGAATATGTTTAGTATGATACAATGATGGTTTGATTTTGTAAAATGAAAGGATGATTTCAGAAAAATGTTGGAAAAATGTTTTATGAGGTCTCAAGGTGTTTAAATGGTTTGAAATGTGTCAAAAATCATGTTTTCTCAAATTTCAGAGGTCCTGGTAATCGATTAACAGCTTATGTAATCGATTACCAGAGTGGTTTTTCAAAGGCTTTTTGGTTCTGGTAACGATTACCAGAGACAATGTAATCGATTACCAAGGCTGTTCTTCATGCCCAGAACCAGTCCTTAAAACCCTATAATCGATTACCTGTTAGTGTAATCGATTACTCCGATGTTCTTTATTTTTCTGAAACTATTAACCTAAGTAATCGATTACCATACTATGTAATCGATTACCCTTTTTTTGAACCCAGAATAAATTTAGCTCCTGGTAATCGATTACAAGGCACATGTAATCGATTACCAGAACACCTTTTGCTCCTAAAATTGTCCCAAGAGAAAACTAGCAACTCGTGTGCACTTATAACATGAGTTTATGTGATTATGTGTGTGAACATTTTTGGTTTTGTCTTATCCTTTGTGGCCACTGTATGAATTCTGTTGAGGAGTTAGAATGCGTAATGTTATGCTTGAGTGAAGTGAGGAACGTTTTTGAAGGATTGGAAAGACTAAGAAAATAGGGAGAATGTAGAACTAGAATCTTAAAGCACTTAGACACAAGAATAATAACTTCTGTTCCAGCATAATTGATCTTAAGGAAGATGGTTCATAACTAGTGATTATGCCTAGGAGTTGAATATAGAATCTTAGGCGAAGATAGAACTTAGAAAAGAGTTTAAGGCATAGATTCTAGAATCCTCGTAGTTAGATAATGATCTTGATGAGTAATCTATATAATGCTGTTGGATGAATTAGTGAGCATAATGTTAGAAGAATTATAAAGAACAATCCCCCTAGATATGATAAAGACTTGCAATGGGTGATAAGATTACTAGAAAAAGAATTCAAGACCGTAAGGGTCAAAGCATAAGACACCATGAGATAGGAGGTGTGAAGTGAGCATGAGACAGAGAGAGAGTATATTCTTAATGATGTGAATATGATTACATTTCAAGTATGAAACCTTATGTGTATAATTGATATGTTGATATGATGAAGTGTTGTGCCATGTATTTGAGATGCATGAGGTTTCAAAATATGAATGAGATTGAGGAATATGCTCATGTGAACTAGAAAGTTATTGATTTGAGAAAGTTCCATAAGAATGATGCATGTGATTGAGATTATGTGGCATGACTCAAATTTGAGGAAATTCGGAGAGTAGCTGTTATGCTCGAATTTTCATCAAATTTGAGAGACTCAAGAAAGTTTTTGAGAAATATGATGTTTAAGGTGACACACCGAGACGTACTTCTCCTGCTCTGGCAAAGAGAAGGTAAAACCATGAGGGCATAGACATTAGCCCTCCAAAGCGGACAAAGTTGCTGGCTTAACCAGTCGATGCGTTTCGAAGAAGGAAAAAGTCCCATGATGGGTGATCCTTAGGCCCCTACCCGTACTTGGGAGTCGGGATTATGATGATTATGATTATGATGCGCTTATCAAGAGGATAAGTAAGAACTAGTGACGACTAGTTAAGGTATGAGCTCATAGCCTAGTTTAAGGGTTGCGGTTACTATTACATTTGGTGTCACAAGATTAAGATGAAGGAATGATGTTCAAAGAGAAGTTACATGCCACTTATATGTTGATTGATTATTGTTGGTTTGCCTAAGATGTTGCCATGCATTCATGTTTTATTGCTGCATACATGCATTAGATTCATTATAAAAGACACGGACCTTGGACAAATAATCTAAAACTTCATAATGAACCTATGCATGCTTAACCTTTTCATAATAAACCCAAGGTTCCTAGGACGTAAACGATGACACTAGGATAGAGAATTTCCCTATGAGATTCTTTAGCAAGATTCTCACCCCTCTCTCTATGTTTCTCCTTCCGTTACGTCTTCAAACATCGATGACATTTGTGATCTTCATTGACCTGCCTACTTGGGAGGTGCACTATGACCCGAGAGCATCAGTCCTACCACTTCAAGGGTCATTGTGAGGTGCGCGTTTTTGTGTACGTGGGATGCCCGTTTGCTTTCCCCGTCTCCAGCTATCATTTCGATCCGACTTCACCTTTTTGCGACGACCTAATCTTTGAGAAGACTCGACCTTGAGACGTGTAACATCCTCCCAAGTATAACACCATTCTTAAGCAATGATATCATACTTGAGAGTTGTTACTTGTTAATTAGCGGACCTTTCTAAATTATCTATAGCAAGCTCGATTCACGTGTAAGATAACTAAGCGTAATTCTATTAAAACATATTACAAGTAAACACCATATTCATTGAATACACAGCTAAAATACAAAGGAAGCTCCTCTATGAGCTTTACTACATGTTTATCCTCTAATACATTTACATACATTTTCCATCCCACTAAGTACAACAGAATAAAACAGGAACTAATATACTATTGGGTCCCACATTCCTTTGCGTAGTAGCATCATCATCGTCCTGGCTTAACCTAGGCGACACGGAAACACAAACCATAGGGGTGAGAATTTTATAATTCCGAGGAGGTAACTCCCCAATTCACAATCATAATGTCATCGTCATCACCCAGCCACTTCTGTTTATCAAGAAAATGTGAGCATGCGACATATATCAAAGATTCATTTTTAATGTTCAAAAACCATTCCTCCGAAGTGGGTTTCTTTTAGCATTTCGTCACTTCAAGCATATATCTCATCACATTGCAACAATTACTAAGTTACACAAGGTAGACAATTCAAAATAAGATAAGTAGCATATAATACATGCAATGAATTTATCTTAAGGTGACATGGTATCACTTATGGCCACAAAGATCAAATCAGATGCATTTTCTCTTTCATTGACATAGGAAAGACTTAGTTTATCCAACGGGTAATTTCAATGGACAATTCCACAATAGATCCGTTTATACCCAACGGGTATTTATGGTGGATCACACCACACAAGGGAAATACCGCTTATTAGGACTGAGCTCATTCCTATACGTGGTCATCGAACTTCATTTTTTCCATTTTGAATCCACACAGATCTATTCCTAGCCGATACGTACGACTCAAAATAAATTTTGGGAAGTTACTACTTTCGCCTTCCCTCATTCAATCTAAGTCTTGTTTCTATTTTGTCCATATGTCAGAACATGCACAATTTAAATTTATACATCCTTATAATGACATCATATACTTTTCTCTTTTCTCAAATGCATACATAGGCCACATATAGGCAATCATTCACAATCAAATTCTCATTCTTTTCTCATACTTCAATCTTTAAAATCCATAGCATGCATTTACATGTCATAAGTCACATGGCCAAACACTTAATATCAAATACTCATGTCATACTAGAAGCCAAAGTGCCATTACATTCTCAATTCAAAGCATTGTTCCATTCCCAGCACAATGGGCAGAGTTACTGTCCTAGGCACAACATTTCATTACCATATCAAACAGCCATTTCAAGAGTCACAAAAATTCTGTATGACACTTCAATGTGTCTAGAATAACCTGTAAAAATTTCAGGACAAAAAGAGCTCTATAGTTACCTCAGTAAAATGTACAAATTTAGTGGTCAGGGGCCACCAATTCCCAGACCAGAATGAGTTCCCTAATTTTTAACCCCAGAAAATGATTGAATTAATTCACAATAAAATTCACAGTGACACTTCAATATATTATTAACTTCATGTAAAAATTTCAAGAGCTAGTTCAATCATTTGCTATGGTAATAAATTTGGACAAGTTTACTGCCTCAGTCTCAACAATTAGGACAGCATCTGCCTCATTTCGGTTTCTGATTTTTCTGAGGCATCAAACCTTAAAACTAACACCCAAAAAAATTCATGTAGTTATTTAAGGTGTTCTCTTCAACATATAATTTTTATAGCTCATGAAAACACCCAAAAATATACCAGAAAATTCGTGAACCACTGCTGCCTACAGGACAACAGAAATTTCAGAAACCTAGTCCAAATTTATTTTGATAAAAACCCTCTTTTAACACCATCCAAAACACCACAAAAAATCACACATCAATATCAACATAATATTAACCAAAAAAACCAGAAATTTTGGACCTAGGTCATACAAAACAGATCAGAAAAATTTAACAAGAAAAGGCAACAGAAACCTTACTTGTAGTAACCTATTAGCTCCTTGGCTTCAGGATTAACCAAACTTGATTCCTTCTCCTCCAAAGCTCCCAATATAACTTCAAACCCCTCTGATATCAGTGAGGTGTGAGGGAGAAAGGTAAGGATTGATGAGTGATTGAGATTTTGTTCGGTTAGATTTGTAGGGAATTGGGTTTAGAAGAAGCTTAGTGAAGAACTTTTGATGATCCAACAACTCTAGCTTGGAGTTTTTGGGCTTGGAACTCAGAACAAGCTCTTGAGGACAACAATGGTGGCTGATCTCTTCTTCCTCTTGCTGACCACGAAATTTGTGTGTCTTGGGGAAGAAAAATGTGACTAGGCTTCTTATATTAAATGCTTAGAAGATATTTAGTAAAATCATTGTTTATGTAATAAAGCAACAATGGATGGCTAAGATTTAATCTTGGATTCCAAGATTAAATCTTGGCCTTCCACATGTCCTTAGTAGGTGGACATCATCCATTTGTGGTAATGGAAATACCTTTCGTGTTAAAAACCGTACACGAAATCTCACCGAACGGGTAAACGCCTACCATTAATCCGATATTACCCGAAAATTAATTTTAAGTATAAAATTATCATTCACACCTATTTCTAACCTTATTCCTATGTTTTCCTAATTTTGGCCACCTTGGGCCCGAATCAGAGTGTTTCAGCGTCGAACGGGCAGTGAAGCCCGCAAGGTTATTATTCATCGGCCAGAAAATTTTTTTTTTTTGGATAGGTTCGTTGGGCCGCCCTCATCATTGCTAAACTATTATATTTTTGAAATTAAGATTAATAAAGCTCAAATTAATTTTTAATTAAATTTTAGGGTGTTATAAAGAGGTTCATGTTGCCCTTTTCTCATCGGCCTCACGCGGATATCCCAAGTATGTTCCCCGTTCCTAATAGGCCAATTTTCGGAGGGTTTTCCTCTCTCGTTTCCTATGGATCTCGGTGGAGGTAGCAAGGACACTGCCCAGCGAGGCATGCGAGGCGTGTCCACAGCCGAGAGGTGACCACGTCGTGGAGGCCACGCCTTCCCCTCGATTCCCATGCCTAGATCTCCTGCTTCGTTGGGCTACATCCGAGGAGCTCCGTCAGTTTGCAGGCTACATTTCCCCATCCGAGGACGAGCGTCCATCAAGTAGGCATGGAGGGTGAGAGTAGTGATAGTTGTGAAGTCTATCTTTTGGGGATTTACCATGTACTTGCCTTTATTTTCCTTTCCATTGATGTATTTCCAGTTTCTAATGTCCTGAAGCTCCGCCCTCTTATATGGGTAAGACTTTATGCTTTCCTTTGTCATTCAGATGGTTATGTATTAAACTATTATGATTAATATTATGATGATTGTTCTCATGATTGAGGTGTCCTTAAATGCTTATGTTCTGTATGATTGATTTATTCTTCCGCTTCACGTTTCATTTATGTTATACGCAAGGTTCGCACTTTATTTTACGTGTTTCAATTTAAAAAAAAAATTTACCTGTATTTTCCGCTAAGTATTTTGTAAATGAATTTAAAGGGAAGTAATAACTAATAATTAATCTTGATATGTCCTAGGCGTATTGGGTTAAATATTAGGGTGTTACAGAAGGTCCTGGGCAGTTTTAGTGCAAAATTACCATTTTGCCCCTAGAACAGTGTACAGTGAGCCTAATGACGCAATTAAGCAAACCTAAGCAATATTAGGCTCTAATCGAAGATTAATTTATTTTGATAATTAATCTAGAGTCAAAATAATTTATTAAGGTTAATTAGAACCTAAGATTGCTTAGTTAAACTCTAATTGCATTCTTTAATTCAAGATTCCTAGTCATGGAATCTTGAATAGTATTTTCTCTCCAATTCCTTAAATTAAGGAATTGTGCCATACCTCATTTGACTAAGAAAATGAATTTAAATTATTAATCTAGCAAGATTACCCTCCTAATCAAGTCTTGACAACCTTAATTAGCCAATTACCTTACCTAAACACCTTCTTACAAACCCCTAATCAAAACCTTAATCAAAGAAACACCTAAACACATCCTTAAACCACAATTACATGAACAAAATCCCTTCCCCCTTGGCTGTATGCTGGCCTAAATCCCCTCCCCAAAATTGTGTCACATGTTGAATTTCTCTTCACTCAAAGGCCATGCTTCAAGCCATACCATGACCCATACTTGTGCCCATACTCAACCATGCTTGAACCTATACTCAAAGCCATACCTTATAAGAGATATTTCTTCTCTCCTTCCTCCCCCAAGTGACCGGCCACTCTCCCCCTCCTCTAGGCCATCCATGAGCTCTCACTTCTATAAATACACTAGCTTGAAAGCTCTTTGAATGTTTACACACTTGAGCAAACTTCAAGCTTTCTTCCCAAACTCAAAGAACCTCTTTTCCTCCTCCCTTGGCCGAGTTCTTCATCAAGTTTTCAAGAAGGATTTCCTTCTCTTTTCCTCTCAAGAAACAAAGCTTTCCTTCCTCTCTTCAAGACTTCCTTAGGTAGGGGTTTTGTTTTAATGTTTTTGCTTGTGTTCTTCAAGAAAAGTTCTAGCTTTCTCTTGGTTTGAAACTCTTTTCCTCTTCCTTTTTCTCTCGGCCAAGAGGCCTTTTTATAAAGAGAACATGAGCTTGATGATGAGGTTTCAAGATAATGACTTGTTGTTGTCATGTGAGAAACCTCTAAAGCTTGAAACAACTTAGTCTTGGACCATACATGCTTGTGTTTCTTTCTTTTCCTTGCTTATAATTTTCCTTTTCCTTTCTTTCTTGAGTGATTTCGTTTCCTTTCCTTTTCCTTTGAAGGATTTCGGTTTCTTTTGCCTTGGTTTGAACAAAGTTTGCTAAAAATGTAAAGTAGATCACAAGAGTTTTGTTAAAAAAATTAATCCTAAGATTTCAAAAGAGCTCTAAGCTTACCCTTGCCAACCTTAAAGTTGGTCCGTCGTTCTAAGAGTTTACTCTAGATTGAAGCCCATGAGCAATAAAATAAAGAATATGAGTAGTTTTATTTATGATGTTTTGTTGAGTGTTGATGTTTTCGTCTTAGTCCACACTCATGAGCTTGATGATGAAGTTCAATCCAAAGTCTTCTTTGAAGATTTGGTGCTAAGAACTCTAAAGCTCATTCCCCATTTGTTCAAGATACATGTTGGGTTAGCTAGTAATGTCCCTCTAAAAGTCTTGCAAGAGCTCTAGTGAAGATAAAACAAGTTGCATTCATGTTTAAGTTTATGCATTGCATAGCATGTTTATTTTGATGCCATCACTAACTCTCAAGAACAACTAAGTGAACTTGCATTGTCATGTTTAATTTCCCCAAGCTTGCATTTCATGTTTACAGTTCAAGTCATCACTTAAACTTAAAGATAATAATGAGGTTGCATCTCATATTATTTTATGCATCACTTTATTTTATAAAATAGTAAAATAAGTGCATTTCATGTTTAAGTTTATGTTATCACCTAAATACCCTAGAGCTCAAAGACTTGCCCTAAGTATCTTCAAAGGGAAACTTTAATAAAAGGAATGGATGTGTTTTAGTATGATACAATGAACGGTTTATTTTGTAAAATGTAATAATGATTCAGGAAAATGTTGGAAAAATGTTTTATGAGGTCTCAAGGTGTTTAAATAGTTGGAATGTGTCAGAAAAGTATTTTTCAAATTTCTGGTTTTCTGTAATCGATTACTAAGCTTATGTAATCGATTACCAAGTGGTTTTTTAAGGGGTTTTGGTTCTGGTACGATTACCAGGCTGTTCTTCATGCCCAGAACCGGTCTTAAAGCCTTGTATCGATTACCTATTTGTATAATCGATTACTCAAATGTTCTTCATTTTAAAAAGATTTAACCCTAAGTATCGATTACCATAATATGTAATCGATTACCTGATTGTTTTGAACCAAGAATAAGATTTAGTCTGGTATTTAATTACCAGGCACATGTAATCAATTACCAGAACATCCTTTTTGCTCATGAAATTATTCAAAGAGAAAGACTATAACTCGATGCACTTATAACATGATTTTATGCGATTATGCGTGATACATACTTTTGGTTTTTCTATCTTGTTGGCCACTATATGAATTCTTTGAGGAGTTAGAATGCGTAAGATTATGTTTGAGTGAAGTGAGGAACGATTTTGATGGTTAGGAAGGACTAAGTAAATAGAAAGGTTTGAGAACTAAAATCTTAACACCCTTAGAATATTGAATAATAACTTTTGTTTCAACATAATTGAGTTTAAGGAAGATGACTCATAAATAATGTTTATGCCTAGGAGATGAACCTAGGATCTTAGGCAAGGAAGAACTTATAAAAGAGCCTAAGGTGTAGATCCTAGAATCCCCCATAGTCGAGTAATGATCATGATGTTTAATTCCATACAATGCTGATTAGATGAGTTAGTAAACATAAACGTTAGAAAGAATTATAGGTAATGATCGAACCCATAATAAAGGATAGGATAATTGGAACACAAGTTAAGACCCGTAAGGTCAAAGCATAAGACACCATAAGTTAGGAAGTGTGATGTGAGAATGAGACCAAGCGAGTATGTGTAACATCCTAATATTTAACCCAATATGCCTAGGATGTATCAAGATTAATTATTAGTTATTACTTCCCTTTAAATTCATTTACAAAATACTTAGCGGAAATACAAGGTAAATTTTTTTTTGAAATGACATGTAACACAAAGTGCGAGCCTTTGCGTATAACATAAATGAAACGTGAAGCGAAAGACAAATAGGTCACACAAGGTAAAGAATAATCATACAAAACAAACTAATAAGGAACATCTTAATCATAAAACATCCATCATAACATTAATCATAATTAGTTTAGACATAATCTAAAGATAATATAGAGTTATACCCATACTAGTGTAGAGTTAGGACAATAAGATAATTATAAAAATACAAGAAACATGAATGAAAAATACAAGAGAAGTCCCAAAAGATACATCCCCAACTAAGATTACCCCTCCCCTCGAACTATGGATGACGCTCCTCCTCGTCCTTGATGGTACATACCCAATGAACTTGGACGAGCTCCTCGGTGCGTGAAGACGTGGTGCAATTGGCATGACCTCCTCAATGTGGATGCATTTCCTGCGACGAGCCAACCTCCGCGCGTCACTTGCTCCGGGACTCCAGTTCCGATGTCCATGGGTACAGCGAGTGGGACGACCTCCCAAAAGGATGAGAAGGGGGATCCTCCGTTGGGTCAGGTCTCCGAAACGTCTCTGCGAGGCATGTACTCTGGGTAGCCTTCACCGTCGAAGATCCATGTCTGCGTGAGCTCGCTCATCAGAGGGTCACGTCCTCTCAAAATCATATCATCGCCGTAGGGAGATGTTAGTAGGGTGAAGCCGAAAACTGGAAATGGAATGCAAACGCATGACCATGTATGCAAAAATGCGTATAGCACAACGACCCTCGAGTGGTAGGATTGATGTCGTATTGCAGTGGTTTCCCACATGGCGCATCAACAAATCACGAACGACTGGATTGAGCCTGGAGACGTATGAAAGAGAAACAGGGAGAGGGTGAGATCTTGACTAAAGAATCTCAGTAGGGAAATCCTCTATCCTAGTGTCATCGCCCTACGTCCTAGGAACCTTGGGTTTATATAAAAAGGTTAGACATGCATAGGTTCATTATGAGGTTTTCACAAAAGATATTTATCCAAGATCTATGTCTTTTATGATGAATCTTAATGCATGTATTAGCATAGTACATGGATGCATGGCAGGACTTTATGCAAACCAAACAATAATCAAACAACATGTAAGTGGCATGTAACTTTCTCTTGAACATTTCTTTCTTCTCACTTGTGACACTAAAACATAATAGTAACCGTACCCTTAAAACTAGGCTATGAGCTCATACCTTAACTAGTCGTCACTAGTTCTTACTTATCCTCTTGATAAGCGAATCATAATCATAATCATATTCATAATCATCATATAATCCTGACTCTGAGAGACGGGTAGGGGCTCAAGGATTACCCATCATGGGACTTTTTCTTTCTTCGAAACGCATCGACTTGTTAAGCCAGCGACTTTGTCCGCTTTGTAGGTGAATGTCTATGCCCTCATGGTTTTGCCTTCTCTTGATTCTAGCAGTAGAAGTAAGTCTGTGTCACATTAAACATCTTATTTTCAAAACTTTCTTTAAGTCCCTCAAATTTGGGAAATTCTGCAGGCATAACAGCTACATTTCCGAATTTCCTCAAATTTGAGTCATGCCACATAATCTCAATCACATGTATCATTCTTATGGAACTTTCTCAATTAAAGTTCTAGTTCACATGAGCATACTCTTTTAACTCATTCATGTTTCGAAACTCATGCATTCTCAAATCATGGCATAACACTTCATCACATCAACACGCCAATTGTACACATAGAGTTTCATGCTCAAAATGTTGACATAATCACATCATCAAGAATATGCTCACTCGATCTCATGCTCACATTACACCTCCTATCTCATGGTATCTTATGCTTTGGCCCTTACGGGTCTCCAAACTTGTGTTTTCGGTTATTCTAACCTTTATTAAGGATTTTTATAACACCTAAGGGATCATTACCTATAATTCTAGAAGTCTTAGGCATACTAAAAATTCCAAACAGCATTATGTAATTTGGGCAGAAAATTTACCTCATGATCATGGGGTTCTAAAATTTCCGTTTTAGACCCTTTTTAAGATCCGTCTTCGTGGAAGGCTCCATAATCAATTCCTAAACCAAATATGAGGGATTCCTAGGCATATTTACTAAGTTATAAGTCATTTATCCTCCATCTAACTATGCTGGACAGAATTGCTTTTACCATGTCTGAGTGTGTGAGAATTCCCATTTTAAGTCCTTAACACCACCTTAAGCTATGTAATTAATACCTAATCATTTATGAAAGGTTTTTATGCATGTCTTACTGATTATGAACCATTTATCCTTGAATTAATCATGCTGGAACAGGTTTGCATATTTGTGCATTAAGTGTTCTAGAATTCTCATTCTTATCCTTTTAAGTTACTTATTCTTTTCTAACTTCTCTAAATCGATCATTGCTTCACTCAAACATAATTTTACACATTTCCACACCATAAAACAGATTTAGTACAGTGGCCAAACATGGAGTTAGAACCGAAATGTAAGCCCCAAAAAACACATAATTTCATGAATTAAAATGCATACAAGTTGCTAGTTTCCTCTTGGAATCATTCTAGGAACTCAAAACTCCTTTAGAAACCAATTAATCTCATTAAAATCATTGAAACCCAAGTGAGGTCAGTAGCTAAATTAACTCATAAAATAGATTTAAAGTGTATAATTTCATTCATAATGTTGCTTAGGTACTCCTAAGCTTAGAAAAATTCCAAAACATGAACTATGGACACTTGTGATTAGAGGAACTCATACTAAGTCCATCATCACCACAAGGCCAAATGGCTTCTTTAGAAAATGCCAACATTCTAAAACTTACATAGGATACTTGGGCAAGTCTTTGAGCTCTAGATCATTAAAGTGATGACATAAACTTAAACATGCTATGCACCTCATTTTTATTCATTAGAAAATAAAGTGAGAGCATAAAATAAACATGAATATGCACTCATTTGTTATCTTTAGAATTTAAGTGATGGCATAAAATATAAACATGCTAGGCAAGAAAGTAAACATGAATGGAAAGATTCAATTTTATTTTAGTGCTTTAGGCCCCTTAGGTATTTACCCCAAATCAACAATCAACTTTAAGATTGAAATAGGTAGGCTTTGAGATTTATTAAGTGAGGATGCATATTCTTGTTTTAATCTTTAAGTTGTTTAGTGATGACTTGAAAATAAACATGCTATGCAAAGCATTAAAGTAAACATGAATGCATCTTATTTTAGATCTTAGCTAGAGCCCTTTTGCAAGACTTTCAAGGAACATGAAACCTCAACCCATTATGTATTATAAGGCAAGCTTTAGAGTTCTTAGCACCTAGACTTCAAGGAAGTCTTAAGGTTTGAACTTCATCATCAAGCTTGAAGAAAAATAGACACAAAGTTCAACACTTGTCTAAACAAAATACATGAACTAAATCATATTCTTTATTTATTGCTCATGGGCTTCAACCTAGAGTAAAACTCTTAGAACGGCCGACCAACTTTAAGGTTGGCAAGGTAAGCTTAGAGCTCTTTGAAAACATGTGATTAATTTTCTTTAACAAACTTTTGTGATCTACTTTATTTTTAGCAAACTTCGTTCAAACCAAGGCAAAGGAAAACTAAAATCCTTGAGGAAAAGGGAAAAGGAACCGAATCATTTAAGAAAAGAAAAGGAAAAGAACCGAAAATGAAACCAAGGAAAAAGGAAGAAACACAAGCATGTATGGTCCAAGACCAAGTTGTTTCAAGCTTTAGAGGTTTCTCACATGACAACAACAAGTCATTATCTTGAAACCTCATCATCAAGCTTATGTTATTCTCATAAAATGGCCTCTTGCCGAAATGTAAAAGAAGGAAAGAAAAGAGTTTGAACCTAGAGAAAACTAACTTTTCTTAAGGAAAACAAGTAAAACTTGAAAACAAAACCCCTACCTAAGGAAGTCTTTGGATGGAAGAAAGAAAGCTTGATTCTTGAAGAGTTGAGAAGACAAAATCTCCTCTTGGATGTGGATGGATGTTTCGGCCAAGGAGGAATGCTCAAGGGAGATGATTTTTCCTTGAGTTTCTAAGCTTGGAAATGGAAGGTTTAGTGTTTGAGGAGAGGATGGGTTTAAGGTGAGGTAGTGGTGGTTTATGGTTGTTTGGTGGTGTGGCATGTTCTTTAGAGGAAGAAGAAGATGAAGAAGATGAAGAGGAATTTGAGAGAAAATGCAAGAAAGTGCAAGACAACTAAACTTAGCAAATGATCTAAAGTGTATCAAGGTTCTTCCAAGCTTGGTATTTATAGAAAATTGGCAACATGGAGGCTGCGAATGAAGGATGGCCGACGGCCAAAGGAGGAAAGAGAGGAAATCTTACAAGGTATGACTTCTAGTATGGGTTCAAGCATGGTGAAGTATGGGCAAGGCATGGGCTTTTGAGTGAAGAAAATTTCAACAAGTGGCACTTTTCCTTGGCCATGCATTCGGCCATTTTTGCAGCCAAGGGGAGGATTAATTTGCTCATGTAATTGTGGTTTAGTAATGTGTTTAGGTGTTTCTTCATTAAGGTTTTGGTTAGGAGTTGAAGAAGTGTTTAGGTGAGTAATTGGGTAATTAGGAGTGTCAAGACTTGATTAGGGAGTGATCATACTAGATTAACAAATTAAATTCATTTTCTTAGTCAAATGAGGTATGGACAATTCCTTAATTTAAGGAATTGGAGAGAGAAAATATTATTCAAGATTCCATGACTAGGAATCTTGAATTAAAGAATGCAATTAAGTTCATCTAAAGGGTCTTAGGTTCTAATTAACCTTAATAAATTATTTTTTATCTAGATTAATTATCGAAATAAATTAATCTTCGATTAGAGCCTAATATTGCTTAGGTTTGCTTAATTGCGTCATTAGGCTCATGGATATTGTTCCAGGGGCAAAATGGTAATTTTGCATGAAA
>JAMLFY010000022.1:1639997-1756327 GCA_030441495.1 Dalbergia oliveri
AGATGTGCCCGCATCGAGGAGGTCACGTCATCCCCCTTTCCGCTTACACATACCCAAGGAGCTTGGAGCAGCGATTGGGTACATACCTTTGAAGATGAGGTTCAACACCACTAATAGGTTTCTCGAGGTAAGGGTAGTTAGCTTGGGGTTTTGTTGGGGTTTCCCTTGTATTTGTTATTATGTTTCCTTTCTATTTTACGTTTCATGTACTAAAGCTCTGCCCATCCTTATGTGGGTATGACTTTATGTTTTATTTTAGTTGATGTATTCAGTTATGTATGAACTATGTTATTTAATATGTTATGACATGAACTTTTATGGATGGGTGTGTTTTTATTGCTTTCAATTGTATGCTTTGTTTCTTTGCTGATTTATGTTTCGCTCATAATAGTACGTGACGGCTCGCACTTTGTTTTATATATTTCAAAAAAAATTTACCTGTATTTTCCGCTAAGTGTACGTCTCGAACCTTAGAGTACAAATGACCGAAATGCCCTGAGGTCATTCTACCCGAAATTCGAGGACAGTTGCCCCAACCCTCGAATGGGTCAACTCGATGTTTGAAGGGGATTATGCTGTTATGAATGATATCCAGGGGGCAAACCTCGTTTCCAAACTTCCGTGAATGACCAAAATACCCTGCCGTGTCTACACTGTAAAAGATGCCGTTTGAGCCCTTGAACTTTTCCAGGAAGTTTAGAATGATGTTTATGAGCAATGTTTGATGTGTAGTTTGCTCTAAGGTCCTGCAGTTTAGTGCAAAATTACCATTTTGCCCCTAGAACAGTGTATATGCGCCTAATGAAGCAATTAGCGAACCTAAGCAATATTAGGCTTAATCGAAGATTAATTATTTTTATAATTAATCTAGAGTCAAAATGATTTATTAAGGTTAATTAGAACCTAAGATTGCTTAGATAAACTCTAATTGTATTCTTTAAATTCAAGATTGCTAGTCATGGAATCTTGAATAGTGTTTCTCTCTTTCCTTAAATTAAGGAATTGAGCCATACCTCATTTGACCAAAAGAATTATTTTAAATTACTAATCTAATAAGATCACCCTCCTAATCAAGTCTTGAAACACCTCAATTAACCATTTTCTCACTTAAACACTTTCTTACAAATTCCTAATCAAAACCTTAATCAAAGAAACACCTAAACACACCATTAACCCACAATTAGAAGAACTAATTTTCCTCTTATGGCCTTAGATGGCCGGCCACTCCACCACCTCCATAGCCCATCATGTGTTGTTTCAATTACACTCAAGAGCCATACCCTAAGCCATGCTCACACCATACCTTAAACCATACTCACAACCATACCTTTGTAAGAGATATTTCCTCTCCTTCCCTCCCCAAAAGGCCGCGGTTCCCCTCCCATTTCAGCCTCCATATTGCAAGTTTTCTATAAATACCAAGCCTTGGAGAACTTGGTTACACTTTGGATCATTTGCCAAGTTCAAGCTTTCTTGCAAATTCTCATTCCTCTCAAATTCCCTCAACTTGGCTGATTTCTTCCTCAAGACTCCAAAAGGATTTCCTTCTCCTTCCATCTAGAAAACAAAGCTTTCTTACATCTCTTCAAGACTTCTTAAGGTAGGGGTTAAGTTTTGATGATTTTTGTTTGTGCTCTTCAAGAAAGTTCTAGTTTTTCTCTTGGTTTCAAACTCCTTTTCCTTCCTCTTTCTTTTTCGGCCAAGAGGCCTTCTTACAAAAAGAATGTGAGCTTGATGATGAGGTTTCAAGATAATGATTTGTTGTTGTCATGTGAGAAACCTCTAAGCTTGAAACAACTTGGTCTTGGACCATACATGCTTGGATTTCCTTTCTTTCTTGGCTTAAGTTTCGGTTTTTCCTCTTCCACTTTCCTTTAAGGATTTTCAGTTTTTTTCTATGGATTTGAACAAAGTTTGTAAAATATGTCTAGTAGATCACGAAAGTTTTGTTAAGAAAGTTAATCTCATGATTTCAAAGAGCTCTAGGCTTACCCTTGCCAACCTTAAAGTTGGTCCTTCAGAATCCGCGTAGATTGAAGCCTATGAGCAATAAAATAAAGAATATGACTTAGTTCTTGTAGTTTTGTTTAGACAAAGTGATGGACTTTGGGTCCATTTCCTTAAGCTTGATGGTGAGTTCAAACCTTAAGATTTCTCTTGAAGTCTAGGTGCTAAGAACTCTAAAGCTTGCCTTATGATGCATAATGGGTTGAGGTTTATGTTCCTCTAAAAGTCTTGCAAGAGCTCTAGCTAAGACAAAAACAAGATGCATTCATGTTTAAATTTATGTCTTGCATCTCATGTTTATTTTGATGTTATCACTAATTTCGCAAGAGTAAATGAATGAACTTGCATTACCATATTTAAATTCCCAAGCTTGCATTTCATGTTTATATTTCAAGTCATCACTTAATCCTTGAAGATAATAATGAAGTTGCATCTCATATTTATTTTATGCTCTCACTTTACTTTCTAATGAAGAGTAAAATAAAGTGCATGGCATGTTTAAGATTTTGTCATCACCTAGACACTCTAGAGCTCAAAGACTTGCCCTAAGTATCCTAAAGGAAACTCCATTCAAAAAGAAATGGATGAGTTTTGGTATGAACCAACAATGGTTTGATTTTGGAAAATACATGAATAATTTTCAAGGAAATGTTGGAAAACTATTTTATGAGGTCTCAAGAGGTTTAAAATAGTTTGGAATATGTCAAAATCATGTTTTCTCAATTTTCAGGTTCTGGTAATCGATTACCACCCATGTAATCGATTACCAGAAGAAGGTTTTCCAAGGACTTTTGGTTCTGGTATCGATTACAAGAGGCAGTGTAATCATTACTACCTTTCATGCCCAAGACCTTCTGGAAACTGGAATCGATTACTTTATAATGTAATCGATTACCAATGTTCTTTACTTTCCAAGAGATTTAACCTAAGTAATCGATTACCGTAGTATGTAATCGATTACCTATGTTCCTTACTTTTCCTAAAACATTAACCCTACGTAATCGATTACCATTATGTGTAATCGATTACCCGTTGTTTGAAAACCCAGAATGAATTGAGCTCCTGGTAATCGATTACTAGGAACATGTAATCGATTACAAGAACACCTTTTGTTTCCAGAACATTCCAAGAGAAAACTAGTAACTTATATGCATCTTCAACCCAGAGATTATGTGATCTTATGGGTTCATGATTTCTGGTTCTATGTTTGGCTACCGTGTAAATGCTGTTCTAAGGTGTTAAATGTGTAAAATTATGTTGAGTGAAGCAAGGATCGATTTAGAGAAGCTAGTAAAGAATAAGTAACTAAAAAGGGACTTGAGATGAGAGTTCTAGAACACCTTAATACAAAGAAGCAAATCTGTTCTAGAATGGTTAATTCAGGGATAAATGATTCATAATTAGTAAGACATGTACAAGATCCCTTCATAAATGATTAGGTGCTAATTTCTAAGTATAAGATGATGATAAGAGATCTAAGTGGTTTATAACTTAGAGAACATGCCTAGGAATCCCTCATAATTGATCTAAGAATTAATTATGGAGTCTTAGGCGAAGATGGACTTAAAGGGTCGCGAATGGAGATTTTAGAGCCCCTTAGCAAACATATATATTTTCGCCCTTTTATGTTGAGTGCTGAGTGGAATCTTAGTGAGTTCAATTTTTTAGAGGAAAAGTTTAAGTGCCAACCCCTTGAGGGTAATAATAATGCAAATACAAGTTTAAAGCCCGAAGGGGCAAAGCATAAGATACTGTGAGATAGGTGGACGAGAGAGTATGATTATGATGATGAACCTCGTGCACACGTATGATGATGTGATTATGTTAGTTCCTTGAGCATGAAACTTTATATGCATAATTTGATGAATTGTTGTGTTTGAAATGCATAATGTTTCAAATATATGAATGAAATTGAGAAATATGCTCATGTGAACTAGAAAGTTGTGGCAATGAGAAAGTTCCATGAAAATGATGCATGTGACTGAAATTATGTGGCATGACTCAAATTTGAGGAAATTCGGAGAGTAGCGTCATGCCGCGAATTTCCGTCAAATTTGAGGGACAAAGAAAGTTTTTGAGAAATATGAAGTTTAAAAGTTATATGCCGAGACGCATTTCTCCTGCCTTGGTGAGGAGAAAGTAAACCGTGGGGGGTATGGACGTCGAGCCATACCGAAGCGGACAAGTCGCTGGTCTTAACCAGTCGATGCGTTTCGAAGAAGGAGAAAGTCCCATGATGGGTGATCCTTAGGCCCCCTACCCGTACTCTGGGAGTCGGGATTATGATGTTTATGATTCGCTTATCAAGAGGATAAGTAAGAACTAGTGACGACTAGTTAAGGTATGAGCTCATAGCCTAGCTTAAGGGGTGCGGTTACTATATTATTGGTGACACAAGTATGAGAAAAGGAAAGATGATCAAAGAAAAGTTTCATGCCACACAAATGTTGTTTGAATTATTGTTTGATTTACCTAAAGTGCTACCATGCATCCATGAAACATTATGTTGCATACATGCATTAAGAATCATTATAAAAGACATGGACCTTGGACAACAACCTTTGCAAAAACCTCATAATGAACCTATGCATGCTCAACCTTTTCATAATAAACCCAAGGTTCCTGGGACGTAAACGATGGCATTAGGATAGAGGACTTCCCTACTGAGATTCTTTAGAAGAATTCTCACCCCTCTCCGTTTCTTTCCGTTACGTCTTCAGATCGATGGCGTCGTTCGTGATTTTCATTGACCCGCCTACATGGGAGGTGCACTATGACCCCGAGCATCAGTCCTACCACTTCAAGGGTCATTGCGAGGTGCGCGTTTTGCATACGGACGCCCTTTTGCTTTCCCGTCTCCAGCTATCGCTTCGATCCACTTCACCCTTTGGCGACGACTTGATCTTTGAGAGGACACGACCCGAGACGAGAGACCCGTCGTGCCCAACCTTCCTCGTCGGAGGTACGCGGATATCCCTGAGATGTCCCGTTCTCGATCAGAGGCTGATCCTTTGAGGATCTTCCCTTCGTTCCCTATGGGTCACGAGGAGGTAGTGAGGACACGTGCACGAGCCGAGGCATGCGAGGCGCGTTCGACACCGCCAGAGGCGACCACGACGCGGAGGCCACGCTGCCCTCGATTCCCATGCCTAGATCTCCGCTTCGTTGGGCTACATCGAGGAGCTTCGTCAGTTCGCGGCTACATCTCCCCAACGAGGACGGCGTCACCAGGAGGCTTGGAGTGGGAGGGTAGTGATAGTTGGGTGTTTATCTTTTGGGATTATTACCATGTATTTGTCTTTATGTTTCCCATTGTACTAACTCTGCCCGTATACGGGTAAGACTTTATGTTTCGTTATATTTCCGTTGAGATGTACTAAACTATATTATCTAATGTAATGAGGAATTATGTTTATGATGGATGTGTTCTTTAATGTTTATATTCTGTATGTTTTATTTATTCTTCCGCTTCACGTTGTTTATGTTACGCGCAAAGGCTCGCACTTTGGTTTATATAAATCATTTCAAAAAAAAAAATTTACCCGTATTTTCCGCTAAGTATTTTATAAATGAATTTAAAGAGAAGTAATAACTAATAATTAGTCTTGATACGTCCTAGGCGTATTGAGGTTAAATATTAGGGTGTTACATTATGGTATCAAGAGTTCAGTTTCTACACTAGCCTTAGGATTGGACTGACCATGCTTTAGAAGCATGTTACGTTAGTATGTCATGTGTAGTGCTTAGCTATTAGGGATAAGCTATAGGTAGGCATTCATGACCTTGTCTGCTTGTCCTGCCATGGTAACTAGCTCATTTAGTTTGGAATGTTGAGCCTGATCACCTCGGTATTTGTTGACTTGTGTGCTTAGGGACCAATGGCACCCCAGAGAAGAGAGGAGAATGCCCCGGAACGAGGAGATGAGACCTGCTAGCCCTGGACGCGAAATGGCTAGGGCGATGGAACGCATGTTCGACCGCATGAATCAACCAAGGGACGCCTCAAGGTCCCCGCCGCGAAGCGTGGAACAAGCCCGTTTTGGGGAGTTCCGCAAGGCTAATCCCCAACCTTTCGTGGAGCTCTGAACCCACAAGGCTGATGAGTGGATCAAGAACATGGAAAAGATCTACTCTGGTTACCCGTCGGAGGAACAGAAAGTCACCTTTGCTGCGGACATGATGGAAGCCGACGCGAGTTTTGGTGACCGGCACCGAAGGTGCTAGAAGCTACGGGCGCAGCCATCAATCGGGAGCGTTAAGACGTACTTCTATGAGAAGATTTCCGAAATCCGTGAAGAACGCCAAGGACATTGAGTTCATGCAGTTGGTCCAAGGTGGAATGTCTGCGCCCAGGACATTGAAATTTGAAGAGTTGATCAAGTTCTCACGAGTTTTCCAAGGGAACCCCGATGAGGATGGAAGTGTGTTAAGTTCGAGGCCGGTCTAAGGGCCGAACTTAACTTTGCTGTGGCACACATGGAGATTAGGGACTTCCGACCCTAGTCAACAAGTGCCGAATCATCGAAGAAGGGCACAAGAAGATGAGTGCCGCAAGGGTGGATCGTCCCGTGGGTTAGGACCTCAAGCCCCGAAGTTCAAGCCATCAAATCAGACTCAAATGAGGAACCACTACCATCCCTACCAATCCAATCAGTTCAAGCAACAACAACAACTTCATCAACCACAACAACAAAGAGGACCCAACAATCAACCATCTCGGCAACACCCAAGGCCGCCGTTCAACCCAACGGCCGCGGAAACCGCAACCATCAACAAGGCGGAATGGGCGGTCCTCGCAATAACAACAACAACAATCAACAAGGAGGGCCCAATGGGAACAAGAACAAGGCACCCCAAGGAGCCCCTTTCCCCCCGACGGACAAGCTGGAGTGCCCCGCGTGGAAAGAATCATGGCAACCGTCCCCGCCTAGCTGGGCAAGGAGTGTTTCAGATGTGGCAAGCTCGGCCACTATGCGAGGACTGCAAAGTAATGGGTCGTCAAGTCAGGAATCCCCGACCGCAACACCAAGGACGAGTCTTTACCCTCAACGCAGAGGACGCACATGGATCCAACGACCTCATCGAAGGTAAGTGCGAACTAAATGGTAGAACCTTAACTGTGCTATATGACTCTGGTGCTACTCATTCTTTTATCTCACATGCTAGTGTCGAGTCTCTAAATTTGCAAGTTTCTAAGCTTCCTTTTGATCTCGTTGTTTTACTCTTACCAACCGTCCTATACATACATGTAACTGTTGTCTAAATTGCCATCTTATCGTTGAAAATAGATCTTTTGTCATAGATTTAATTTGTTTACCCTTAAAAGACATAGGCGTAATCCTTGGCATGGATTGGCTTCACGCTAACCATGTGTTGTTAGGCTGTCATACCAAATCTGTTATTTTCGTCATCCCCCTAGCAAGACTAGTCAAACCTTGAAACTTTATGTGAATGTCGTAGATGTCTTCTGAGTGGGGAGAAAACTAAGGGATATGTCCTTCTAGCCGCTAGCGAGGTAGACTTTGAGAGAACATAGATGACATTCCTGGTAAGAAAGTACCTCGAGGTATTTCTGTTAGATACCTCAGTTCCTCCCGAGAAGAGTGGAGTTCTCCATCGAGTTGGTACCTGGAACGGACCTATCTCCATAGCCCCGTATAGGATGTCACCCTTGGAGTTGAAGGAATTGAAAACCCAGTCTGGAAGAGTTGTTAGAAAAGAGTTTTATCAGACCTAGTGCCTCACCGTGGGAGCCCGGTTTTGTTTGTTAAGAAAAGGATGGGAGCATGAGATTATGTATAGATTATAGGCAATTGAATCGTGTGACGGTGAAGAATAAATACCCTTTGCCTAGGATTGATGATCTTATGGACCAGTTGAAGGAGCGGTGGTATTCTCCAAGATTGATTTGAGGTCGGATACCACCAAATTCGAGTAAGAGATGAGGATATACCTAAAACCGCTTTTAGGACACGGTACGGACACTTTGAGTTCGCCGTGATGTCCTTTGGACTGACAAATGCACCCGCGTGTTTATGGACTATATGAATAGGATCTTTAGACCCTATTTAGATAAGTTCGTGGTTGTTTTCATAGATGACATACTCATCTATTCAAAGACTCACGAGGAGCATGAAAGTCACCTTAAGTTGGTTTTAGAGGTGTTGAAAGAGAAGAAGTTGTATGCTAAGCTCTCTAAGTGTGAATTCTGTTGGAGGAAGTGAAGTTTTTGGGACATGTAGTATCAAAAGGAGGTATAGCTGTTGACCTAGTAAGATAGAAGCTGGAATGAATTGGGATAGACGACCACCGTATCGGAAATACGGAGCTTTTTGGGTTTAGCAGGATATTACCGTAGGTTTATCAAAGGTTTTTCCCAGATTGCTCTTCCCTAACCAAGCTAACTAGGAAGAACACCCCGTTTTCATGGAATCCCGATTGTGAAAGAGCTTCCTAGAGTTAAAGGAAAGGTTGACCTTTACCCCAGTTTTGGTTTTGCCCGACCCAATGTACCCTTCGAGGTATATTGTGATGCTTCGGAAAGGTTTAGGATGTGTGTTGATGCAAAATAGGCAAGTGGTAGCCTATGCGTCTAGACAACTCAAGCCTCATGAGGTTAATTACCCTACCCATGACCTAGAGTTAGCCGCCATAGTGTTTGCCTTGAAAATATGGAGGCATCACTTGTACGGAGTGAGGTTTGAAGTTTTCTCGAATCATAAGAGTCTTAAGCATCTCTTTGATCAAAAAGAGCTAAACATGAGGCAAAGAAGGTGGATGGAGTTTCAAAGACTATGATTTCGGCCTAAGTTACCACCCAGGCAAAGCCAATGTGGTTGCCGATGCCTTGAGTCGAAAATCATTACGCTTATCCCACATGATGGTCAAGGAAGTTGAGCTCATAGAGAAGTTTAGGGACATGAATTTGGGGATGTCAATAACAAAGGAGTGTGAAGATGTGTCATTACAGGAACAAGTGGGTTTAAACAAAGGGTGATGATGGCACAAGTAGAAAATGAGGAGTTTAGGGAGACTTAGAGGCGGTTAAGGCTGGAAGCTTAAGGGTTTTGAGCGAGGGCAGATGGGTTGTGGAGGTTTGAAGGGCGGATGTGTGTACCACAAGATGGTGACCTCCAGAGAGTATCTTGGAGGAGGCCCATAAAAGCCACTTCACCATCCATCCTGTGCCACCAAGATGTATCAGGATTTAAAGAAGATGTTTTGGTGGCCCCATTGAAAAGGACGTAGTAGCCTGGGTTAGTAAGTGCTTGGTCTGTCAAAAGGTGAAGATTGAGCACCAGAAGCCTTCAGGAATGTTGCAACCTTTGCCTATCCCCGAATGGAAGTGGGATAGTATATCTATGGATTTTGTGACCAGCCTACCCCGAACCCAGCCCATGACGCTATATGGGTAATAGTGGAACAGGTTAACCAAGTCGGCCCATTTCCTACCCATCAAGTTAACCTTTTCCCTAGATAAGTTGTCCCAGTTGTACATCCAAGAGATAGTAAGGTTACACGAGTTCCATCGACGATAATTTTTGACAGAGATCCGCGATTTACGTCGCGTTTTTGGGAAGCCTTTCAAAAGGCGTTTGGTTCTAAGTTGTGCTTAAGACGCTTACCACCCCAAAGAGATGGACAATCGGAAAGAACTATCCAAACATTGGAGGATATGCTAAGGGCATGTGTTTTGGATAGAAAAGGGAGTTGGGATAAGTACCTTGCCTATCGAGTTCGCGTATAAGAACAGTTATCATGCGAGTATCGATATGGCACCGTACGAGGCCTTGTATGGAAGGAAGTGTCAGTCGCCTTTGTGCTGCATGATCTTGGAGAACAAAGCATTTTGGGACCGAATGTAGTGAGGGAAACCACAGAGCAAATAAAAATGATCAAGGATAGAATCTTGACCGCTGTAAAGCCGACAAAAGAGCTATGCGGACAAGCGGCGAAAGCCGCTAATTCCAAGAAGGTGAGCATGTTTTCTTGAGGATAACTCCCATGATAGAATAGGTAGAGCCATGAAAATCAAGAAATTGAGTCCCATTTCTTCTAACCTTTTGAAATCCTTCAGAAGTCTGGGACAGCGCCAAATAGCCTACCTCCAAATCTGCAATCTTCATGACGTCTTTCACGTCTCCAAGCCTGAAATATCAATCGACCCTAGCCATGTGTTAGAGCCAGAGCATGTACAGTTGAGGGAGGACCTAACTTTCAACCTGCCACCAATGAGGATCGTGGACCGTGGTGTCAGCAGTCGAGGAGTAAGTCCGTTCCTTTGGTGAAGTCGCGTGGGACGAGACAAGAGGAGTACACATGGGAGTTGGAACGAGATGCGGATGAAGTATCCCGAGCTTTTCTCAGGAACGAATTTCAGGACGAAATTCTTTAAGGAGGGGAGTAATGTACGCCCGATTTCCGCTGTTAGAGTACAAATGACCGAATGCCCCTGAGGTCATTCTACCCGAAATTCAGGACAGCTGCCCGGCAACCCTCGAATGGGTCAACTCGATGTTTGAAGGGGATTATGCTGTTATGAATGATATCCAGGGGGAACCTCGTTTCTAAACTTCCAAAATGACCAAAATACCCCGTGTCTACACTGTAAAAGATGCCGTTTGAGCCCTTGAACTTTTCCAGGAAGTTTAGAATGATGTTTATGAGCAATGTTTGATGTGTAGTTCTGCCTGAAGGTCCTGGAGTTCAGTGCAAAATTACCATTTTGCCCTAGAACAGTGTACAGTGCGCCTAATGAAGCAATTAGCTCGAACCTAAGCAATATTAGGCTCTAATCGAAGATTAATTTATTTTGATAATTAATCTAGAGTCAAAATGATTTATTAAGGTTAATTAGAACCTAAGATTGCTTAGATAAACTCTAATTGTATTCTTTAAATTCAAGATTGCTAGTCATGGAATCTTGAATAGTGTTTTCTCTCTTTCCTTAAATTAAGGAATTGAGCCATACCTCATTTGACCAAAAGAATTATTTTAAATTACTAATCTAATAAGATCACCCTCCTAATCAAGTCTTGAAACACCTCAATTAACCATTTTCTCACCTAAACACTTTCTTACAAATTCCTAATCAAAACCTTAATCAAAGAAACACTTAAACACACCATTAACCCACAATTAGATGAACTAATTTTCCTCTCATGGCTTAGATGGCCGGCCACTCCACCACCTCCATAGCCCATCATGTGTTGTTTCAATTACACTCAAGAGCCATACCCTAAGCCATGCTCACACCATACCTTAAACCATACTCACAACCATACCTTTGTAAGAGATATTTCCTCTCTCTTCCTCCTCCAAAAGGCCGCGGTTCCCCTCCCATTTCAGCCTCTATATTGCAAGTTTTCTATAAATACCAAGCCTTGGAGAACTTGGTTACACTTTGGATCATTTGCCAAGTTCAAGCTTTCTTGCAAATTCTCATTCCTCTCAAATTCCCTCAACTTGGCTGATTTCTTCCTCAAGACTCCAAAAGGATTTCCTTCTCCTTCCATCTAGAAAACAAAGCTTTCTTACATCTCTTCAAGACTTCTTAAGGTAGGGGTTAAGTTTTGATGATTTTTGTTTGTGCTCTTCAAGAAAGTTCTAGTTTTTCTCTTGGTTTCAAACTCCTTTTCCTTCCTCTTTCTTTTTGGCCAAGAGCCTTCTTACAAAAAGAATGTGAGCTTGATGATGAGGTTTCAAGATAATGATTTGTTGTTGTCATGTGAGAAACCTCTAAAGCTTGAAACAACTTGGTCTTGGACCATACATGCTTGGATTTCCTTTCTTTTCTTGGCTTAAGTTTCATTTTTTCCTCTTCCTTTTCCTTTAAGGATTTTCAGTTTTTCTTCTATGGATTTGAACAAAGTTTGTAAAATATGTCTAGTAGATCACGAAAGTTTTGTTAAGAAAGTTAATCTCATGATTTCAAAGAGCTCTAGGCTTACCCTTGCCAACCTTAAAGTTGGTCGGCGTTCTAGAATCCGCGTAGATTGAAGCCTATGAGCAATAAAATAAAGAATATGACTTAGTTCTTGTAGTTTTGTTTAGACAAAGTGATGAACTTTGGGTCCATTTCCTTAAGCTTGATGGTGAGTTCAAACCTTAAGATTTCTCTTGAAGTCTAGGTGCTAAGAACTCTAAAGCTTGCCTTATGATGCATAATGGGTTGAGGTTTATGTTCCTCTAAAAGTCTTGCAAGAGCTCTAGCTAAGACAAAAACAAGATGCATTCATGTTTAAATTTATGTCTTGCATCTCATGTTTATTTTGATGTTATCACTAATTTCACAAGAGTAAATGAATGAACTTGCATTACCATATTTAAATTCCCAAGCTTGCATTTCATGTTTATATTTCAAGTCATCACTTAATCCTTAAAGATAATAATGAAGTTGCATCTCATATTTATTTTATGCTCTCACTTTACTTTCTAATGAAGAGTAAAATAAAGTGCATGGCATGTTTAAGATTTTGTCATCACCTAAACACTCTAGAGCTCAAAGACTTGCCCTAAGTATCCTAAAAAGGAAACTCCATTCAAAAAGAAATGGATGAGTTTTGGTATGAACCAACAATGGTTTGATTTTGGAAAATACATGAATAATTTTCAAGGAAATGTTGGAAAACTATTTTATGAGGTCTCAAGAGGTTTAAAATAGTTTGGAATGTGTCAAAATCATGTTTTCTCAATTTTAAAGGTTTGGTAATCGTTACCACCCATGTAATCGATTACCAGAAGGGTTGAAGGACCTTTGGTTTTGGTAATTACCAGAGGCAGTGTAATCGATTACTACGGCTTTTCATGCCCAGAACCTCTTGGAAACCCTGGAATCGATTACTCATAATGTAATCGATTACCAAATGTTCTTCACTTTTAAAAAGATTAACCCTAAGTAAATTCCTACTATGTAATCGATTACCTATGTTACTTTTCGAAATATTAACCTACGTAATCGATTACCATTATGTGTAATCGATTACCTTGTTTTGAAAACCCAGAATGAATTGAGCTCCTGGTAATCGATTACTAGGAACATGTAATCGATTACCAGAACACCTTTTGTTTCCAGAAACATTCCAAGAGAAAACTAGTAACTTATATGCATTTCAACCCAAGAGATTATGTGATCTTATGGGTTCATGATTTTGGTTCTATGTTTGGCTACTGTAAATGTGTTCTAAGGTGTTAAATGTGTAAAATTATGTTGAGTGAAGCAAGGATCGATTTAGAGAAGCTAGTAAAGAATAAGTAACTAAAAGGGACTTGAGATGAGAATTCTAGAACACCTTAATACAAAGAAGTGCAAATATGTTCTAGAATGGTTAATTCAGGGATAAATGATTCATAATTAGTAAGACATGTACAAGATCCCTTCATAAATGATTAGGTGCTAATTTCTAAGTATAAGATGATGATAAGAGATCTAAGTGGTTTATAACTTAGAGAACATGCCTAGGAATCCCTCATAATTGATCTAGAATTAATTATGGAGTCTTAGGCGAAGATGGATCTTAAAAGGGTCGCGAATGGAGATTCTAGAGCCCCTTAAGCAAACGATATATATTTCCGCCCTTTTATGTTGAGTGCTGAGTGGAATCTTGGTGAGTTCAAATTTTAGAGGAAAAGTTTAAGTGCCAACCCCTTGAGGGTAATAATAATGCAAATACAAGTTTAAAGCCCGAAAGGGGCAAAGCATAAGACTGAGATAGGTGGACGGAGAGTATGATTATGATGATGAACCTCGTGCACACGTATGATGATGTGATTATGTTAGTTCCTTGAGCATGAAACTTTATATGCATAATTTGATGAATTGTTGTGTTTGAAATGCATAATGTTTCAAAGATATGAATGAAATTGAGAAATATGCTCATGTGAACTAGAAAGTTGTGGCAATGAGAAAGTTCCATGAAAATGATGCATGTGACTGAAATTATGTGGCATGACTCAAATTTGAGGAAATTCGGAGAGTAGTGTTATGCCGCCGAATTTCCGTCAAATTTGAGGGACAAAAAGAAAGTTTTTGAGAAATATGAAGTTTAAAAGTTATATGCCGAGACGCATTTCTCCTCCGTGAGGAGAAAGTAAACCCGTGGGGGTATGGACGTCTAAGCCATACCGAGCGTACAAGTCGCTGGCTTAACCAGTCGATGCGTTTCGAAGAAGGAGAAAGTCCCATGATGGGTGATCCTTAGGCCCCCTACCCGTACTTGGGAGTCGGGATTATGATGTTTATGATTCGCTTATCAAGAGGATAAGTAAGAACTAGTGACGACTAGTTAAGGTATGAGCTCATAGCCTAGCTTAAGGGGTGCGGTTACTATATTATTGGTGACACAAGTATGAGAAAAGGAAAGATGATCAAAGAAAAGTTTCATGCCACACAAATGTTGTTTGAATTATTGTTTGATTTACCTAAAGTGCTACCATGCATCCATGAAACATTATGTTGCATACATGCATTAAGAATCATTATAAAAGACATGGACCTTGGACAACAACCTTTGCAAAAACCTCATAATGAACCTATGCATGCTCAACCTTTTCATAATAAACCCAAGGTTCCTGGGACGTACGATGGCATTAGGATAGAGGACTTCCTCCTGAGATTTTAAGATTCTCATCTCTCTGTTTCTTTCCGTTACGTCTTCAGATATCGATGCGTCGTGATTTTCATTGACCCGCCTACATGGGAGGTGCACTATGACCCGAGCATCAGTCCTACCACTTCAAGGGTCATTGCGAGGTGCGCGTTTTGCATGTGGGACGCCTTTTGCTTCCCCGTCTCAGCTATCGCTTCGATCCAACTTCACCCTTTGCGACGACCTGTCTTTGAGAGGACACGACCCCGAGATGAGAGACCCGCCCAACCTTCCTCGTTGAGGTACGCGGATATCCAGTGTTCCCGTCTCGATCAGAGGCTGATCCTTCTGAGGATCTTCCCTTCGTTCCCTATGGGTCACGGAGGAGGTAGTGAGGAGACCACCGCCGAGGCATGCGAGGCGCGTCGAACAGAGGCGACCACGACGCGGAGGCCACGCTGTCCCCTCGATTCCCATGCCCAGATCTCCGCTTCGTTGGGCTACATCCGAGGAGCTTCGTCAGTCGGCTACATCTCCCCAAAGGACCGGCGTCACCAGGAGGCTTGGAGTGGGAGGGTAGTGATAGTTGGGTGTTTATCTTTTGGGATTATTACCATGTATTTGTCTTTATGTTTCCCATTGTACTGCAAGCTCCACTAGTACGGGTAAGACTTTATGTTTCTGTTATATTTCCTGTGATGTACTAAACTATATTATCTAATGTAATGAGGAATTATGTTTATGATGGATGTGTTCTTTAATGTTTATATTCTGTATGTTTTATTTATTCTTCCGCTTCACGTTGTTTATGTTACGCGCAAAGGCTCGCACTTTGGTTTATATAAATCATTTTAAAAAAAAAAAATTTACCCGTATTTTCCGCTAAGTATTTTATAAATGAATTTAAAGAGAAGTAATAACTAATAATTAGTCTTGATACGTCCTAGGCGTATTGAGGTTAAATATTAGGGTGTTACACTAAGTAGTTTTACAAACAAGTTTAAAAGGAAGTAATAACTAATAGTTAATCTTAATACGTCCTAGGCGTATTGGGTTAAATATTAGGGTGTTACATATCTCACATGATGGTTAAAGAAGTTAAGTTAATAGAGAAGTTTAAGGATTTGAATTTGGGGATGTCTATGACGGATGAGAGTATGAAGATGTATCACCTTAGTGTGACCGTGGCTTTAAGCAGAGGGTCATTATAGCACAAGTGGAGAATGAGGAATTTAGAGAGACCCTAGAGGCGGTTAAGGTAGGTAACTAAAGGGTTTTGAGAAAGGAGCCAATGGTTTATGGAGGTTGAGGATTGTGTGCCATGGGATGGTGACCTCCAAGAAAGCATCTTGGAGAAGGCTCACAAAAGCCACTTCACCATTCATCCTGTACTACCAAGATGTATCAGGATTTAAAGAAGTGGCCAGGATTGAAAAAGGATGTAGTTGCTTGGGTTAGTAAGTGCTTGGTATGTCAAAAGGTGAAGATCAAGCACCAAAAGCCTTCAGGAATGTTGTAACCCCCGTCTATCCCAGGAGGAAGTGGGATAGCATCTCTATGGATTTTGTGACTAGCCTACCCAGGACCCAGCCCATGATGCTGTTTGGGTAATAGTGGATAGATTTACCAGTCGGCCATTCCTGCCTATCAAGATCACCTTTTCCCTAAACAAGTTAGCCCAGCTGTACATACAAGAGATAGTAAGGTTGCATGGAGTATCGATGATAATCTTGGATCGATCTTGGTTTACATCACGTTTTTGGGAGCCTTTCAAAAGGCGTTCGATTCAAAGCCTTAAATAGATGGCCAATCAGAAAAACTATCCAAACCTTGGAACATGTGAGGGCATGTGTATTGGATAGAAAGGAAGTTAGTATAAATACCTGCCACTATCGAGTTCGCATATAACAACAGTTATCACGCGAGCATTATATGCTACGAAGCCTTGTATGGAAGGAAGTGCCAATCCCCTTTGTGTTGGCACGAACCCAGAGAATAAAGCATGTTAGAAGGTAGTGAGGAAACTATGGAGCAAATCAAAAGGATTAAGGATAGAATTCTTAACCCCAAAGTCGACAAAAAAGCTATGCGACAGCGGCGAAAGCGTTAGAATTCCAAAGGGCGAACATGTTTCTCTAGGATTACCCCCACCAGGGTATAGGTAGAGCCAATCGAGTCAAAGTTGAATCCCATTTCTCTCCTTTTGAAATTCTTCAGGAGAGTCGGGACGGAGCTTACAAAATAGCCTACCTCCTAACCCTGCCTAATCTTCATGACGTCTTTCACATTTCCCAATTATGAAAATTCCAATCCAACCTAGTCATGTGTTAGAACCAGAGCATGTACAGTTAAGGGAGGACCTAACTTTCATCTACCACCACGAGAATTGTGGACCGTGGCATTAAGCAGTTGAGGAACAAGTTCATTCCTTTGGTGAAGTGGCGCTGGGCGAGACAAGAATTGAATAATACACATGGGAGCTAGAGTTTAGATGAGGATGAAGTATCCGAGCTTTTCTAATAACGATTTTAGGCGAAATTCTTTAAGGAGGGAAGTAATGTAGGATTTTTTTGAGTACAAATGACCAAATGCCCTGAGGTCATTTCTACCCAAATTCAGATAGTGACCCCAATCCTCAAATAGGTCAACTCAATGTTTGAAGGGGATTATAACTGTAATGTTTCATATTGAAATGAAATCTTGTTTTTCAACTTTCGGCTCAAATCACCAAAATACCCCTGTAGCGTTTTATACGGGAGTGCTGCCCAGGAACTTTTGAGAAAGTTCGCAATGATATTTATGAGTGGTTTATGATGGTTTGGAGGTCCGACAGCTTTAGTGCAAAATTACCATTTTGCCCTTAAAACAGTGTAAGTGAGCCTAATGACGTAATTAACCAAACCTAAGCAATATTAGGCTCTAATGGAAGATTAATTAATTCCAATAATTAATCTAGAGTCAAAATAATTTATTAAGGTTAATTAGAATCTAAGATTGCTTAGTTAAACTCTAATCTCATTTTTGATTCAAGATTCCTAGTCATGGAATCTTGAATAGTAAATCTCTCCAATTCCTTAATCAAGGAATTGTGTCTATGGTTTAGTTTGACTAGAAAATGGTTTTTTGTTTATTAATCTAGCAAGACCACTCTCTAAATCAAGTTGACAACCTTAATTAACCATTACCTCACCTAAACACTTTCTTACAAACTCCTAATCAAAACCTTAATAAAGAAACACCTAAACACATCATTAAACCACAATTAGATGAACAAAATCTCTCCTGCCCCTTGGCTGAAATGCTACTGAATACATACCCTCCCATTTGTGTCACATGTTGATTTTGTTGCACTCAAAGTGTAACACTCTAGTAATTAACCAAATACACCTAGGTTGAATTTGATTAATGACTAGACTTTACTATTTGCTTTGGTTCTTTCATCATATTTTGAAAATACTTAGTGAAATTAAGAGCCTTTTTATTTTTTTAACATAATTGAAATCGTGAGCCGCGCATAACATAAACAATTAAGCGGTAGTAAAATAAGACATTTAAGAATCTAAATATATCATATTGGCTCCATCACATAACATCCATAATGCACATCACAACATATATACAATAACCTCACTCAAAAGGTGAGTTAAGTTCATACATCATATCTTACATATTCACACCATAGGAAACTATTTATAAGGAAATCATGCCCCTAAACTAGATAACCTTAAACTAGATAACCTTAAAAGCTGAGGAAGGCTACTCTAAAAATGGATGCATAACACTCTTAAGACTACTAAAAACTCTCTAGGGCCACCGCCTTGGAAACGGGAAGAAACCCGATCACTGACAAGCTTCCTCTGAAGGGGGCACACGAGATGCACCAGCTGGGTCGCATGGACGGTCTTCTTGCTAACCTCGGTGAACAACTGTTTCCTCACTACCCTCTCTTACACGTGGGAGAGTTAGCAGAGCTTTTAGAATAAGCATGAGTAGGAGGGTCCTTGAAGGATCAGTTCAGAATATCTCGTTCGTGGATTATACTTGGAAAACCATGGACAACAGATGAGGCGGGATAAGAACGTAACATTCTTTCATCAAGTGGACGTGCATGTTCGAAAACCATTTCATCGCCATAGGGAAAAGTAGGAGAAAAACGATAACTAGGGACAGGATGTGCAAATGGACGACCTACGTAAATAAAAACACGAACCGACACCTTCCTTCAAAGTGATACGAATGATGCACCTATCATAGTGGAATTCCCAAGTAGGGGTGTCAACGCAGGACGAATGTCGCCATTCTGAATCTGAAGACAATGATGGAAATAAAGGAAAGGGAGTGAGAATCTTACTAAAGAATTCTCATCTCCTTCTACGTGTCATCATCAAAGTCTCCAGGAATCTCAGGGTTATTATAAAATAGTGAACATACGAAGATTAAATTTTAAGTTCAAAAAATACTTTTACCGAGATTCGACCAATTTTAATTATGCGTCTTATAATGCATCATAATCTTAACATGTCATATTTATAATGAACTTTTCTTTTATCATTACATCATATTCCTCATCATCATCATTAATATAACATGCATAGAAGAACATCATATTTCTCATCATCAACTCATGTATGTTATGCAGAAGAATATCATAATAGCTACACATGGACATGGTGCACATAATTTATTTTTTAGTACCTTAGGTGACTTTAAAATCTTATCATCCTCATTATTTTCCTTGGGCCACCCTATACTCCACCCTTTTGGGAGTAATCTAGGTTATGAGCTCATACCTTACTAGTCGTCACTAGCATATACTTATTCTTTTTGATAAGTTAAAGTCCTGACTCTACCCTTTTGAGAGAACAGGTTAGGGGGCTAGAATCACCTTTTCACCACCTATAGTTTGATGGGTCCAAAGGATCATTTTCTTATAAATTTTAAGTCACCAATAAGTCTTTGCATGTTACAACTCGCAATTCATAATAATTCTAACATTTTCTTATTTACAGTCTTATTCTGGAATAATATATATCAACTATAATCATGCATCTGGAGATTCCAGGAAGAGAGGTGGGTCACAATGGACATGCTTAAATACCAAATCTTTCCTTAGCCAGAATCTTTCCAAATTGCACTCTTAAGGAATACACTTTCTTCCAGGAACAAAATATGTCCTTATTTCATGCATAAGTTTTCATTGTTTGCAACAGCAACTATAACATACAAACCAGGGAATCAATCAATGACACCAAATTATTGATAAGCATCAAATCACATTTTAAGTACACATAATTACTAGCTTCCCATAAAATTCTTACAAAGTTTTAAAACTCTTTTAGAACTAATTCTTTTTGTTAAACTTGAAAGAAGTCATAGGACTTTAGGCCTAACTTAACCATGGGACCGATTTATAACTTGAAAGAATGTTCATAATTAAATCTTTCACTTAAGATAAAAGGAGCAAGTCTTGAGCTTTAGAGATTTAGGTGACATCTTAGAATTATTACCATGCTATGCAACCTTATTTTAATCTTATCTTTATAAGGTGATAGCTTGGAATTATAAACATGATATGCAATTCCATTTCTTTATCTTTAAGATTTAAGGTGATGACTTGAAAATTAAACATGATGCAAGAACTTGTAATATAAACATGATGCAAGAAACTTGGAGCGTAATCCGCAAGGACCAGAGGAAGAGGAAGAGAACTTAAGCAAAGTTAGCATAGGACCGGTGAGGAGAAGAGAATTACATTTTTTAAACTCCAATTCTCAAGACTTCTTAAAGAATAAATTCTTTAACTCCAATTATCTCATTTCTTCGCTTATGATTCATAGGCAAGTCTTTGAGCTCTAGGATTTTTAGGTGATGACATAAAATAAACATGCCATGCATTGATTCTTTTAGCCATTATAAAATAAAGTGAGAGCATAAAATAAACATGAGATGCAACTTCTTTATTATCTTTAGAGATTAAGTGACAACTTGAAATTTAAACATGAAATGCAAGCTTGAAATTTAAACATGAGATATGCAAGTTCATTTATTTATTCTTGAGAATTTAGTTATGACATAAAATAAATATGGCTGTGCAAGAAATAAACTTAAACATGGATGCAAGTTCACTTGATCTCTTTACTAGAGCTCCTTCAAGACTTTAAGAAAATTATGATTTCAACCCAATATATGTATCTTAGCAAGACAAAGTAAAAAAATACATATTTCATATTCAAACCTCAAGATAAAAACATTATTCTTTAAAGTTTTGCATTAAATGGAATGTTCAAGCTTTAGAGGCCTAACTTGTAATGGATTTACAACCCATATTCAAGGTCCTCATCATCAAGCCATCATTTCATTCCTTCCTAGGCCATTTGGCCGAAACCATGAAAGGAAAATAAGGAAAGAAAACTGAAATTTTAGAAGCTTTGGAAACTAGTGAAACCTTCAAGTTTTAGAGATCTAACTTGTGAAAGCTTTGCAACCAACACTCAAGAATCTCATCATCAAACCATGGTCTCATCATAAGCTAGGCCATATGGCCAAAATACTTTAAAAAAAAGGAAGAAGAAACTGAAAATGAAAACTTAAAAGAAAGCTCATGAAAACATCATTTTTGAGCTAGAAACATAACTTGTCTTAGCATAAAATGAACTTAGAAACACCTCCCTACCTAATTTGATTTGAAAGAAAGGAAGAGAACTTGGTTTCCTTGAGTGAAATGAAGCAAAATATCCTTGAAAAGCTGAAGGGAGAATTTGGCCAAGAGAAAGAAAGAAAGAAAGAAAGATTTTGGTGCTCCTAAGACTAGAATTTGTGTAAGTTATGAACTAAGCATCTAAACTATCTTCAAGCATGCCTATTTATAGAGATTTTGCAGCTCATAAATGGACAAAGGAAGGAAGGAAATCTGACCAAAAATTAGAGAAAAAAAATAAGGAAGAAAAATCATTTTGTTTGGTGGCTTAAAACATGGAATCATGTTTCCATGTTTTCATGATTCTTTGTTTTCATTCTTTGGATTTTTGTGTAATAATCTTCTGACTTATTACTCAATAATTTCAGCCATTACAGCCTTGTGGAAGAGGATTTTGTGTGTTCCATGTATTATTTAGGTGTAGGCAAGGTATTCATGCAATTTAAAGAATTTACGGTTAAGGGCTTAAGTGAATTACTAAGCAATTTGGGTGTTTTAAGCAATTTTAGGTTCTAATCAATCTAAATAAATAATTTTGACTCTAGATTAGTAATTAGAATTTAATAAGCTTTAATTTGAGCCTAATATTGTTTAGGTTTCGTTAGACAAATCGAAAATCTCAAAATTTGCAAAACTCACAACGACAGGGCAAAAACGGTAATTTAACCCAAACTGCGACCATCTGACTTAACCAAGGGTCATTCATAACTTAAAAACACCTTTTAAAATATTTTAGTGAGGTTCGACTCAGTCGGCACGCAAATTGAAATTAAAAAGCCGCAAGGGCATTTTGGTCATTTCGTGTTGGAACTCAAAATTGAGATTCTTCTCTATTAACACACATAGCACAAACAATCCTTTATTATCCTCAAAATGTAACACCCTAATATTTAACCTCATACGCCTAGGACGTATCAAGACTAATTATTAGTTATTACTTCTCTTTAAATTCATTTATAAAATACTTAGCGGAAAATACGGGTAAATTTTTTTTTGAAATGATTTATGTAAACCAAGGTGCGAGCCTTTGCGCGTAACATAAACAACGTGAAGCGGAAGAATAAATAAAACATACAGAATATAGACATTAAAGAACACATCCATCATAAACATAATTCCTCATTACATTAGATAATATAGTTTAGTACATCTTAACAGAATTATAACAGAAACATAAAGTCTTACCGTACTAGTGGGAGAGCTTGCAGTACAATGGGAAACATAAAGACAAATACATGGTAATAACCCCAAAGATAAACACCCAACTATCACTACCCTCCCACTCCAAGCCTACCTGGTGACGTCCTCCCGGGGAGATGTCCGCGACCGCGAAGCTCCTCGGATGTAGCCCAACGAAGCGGAGATCTAGGCATGGGAATCGAGGGGACAGCATGGCCTCCGCGTCGTGGTCGCCTCCTGCTGCCGAACGCCTCGCATGCCTCGGCTGGGTGACCGTGTCCTCACTACCTCCTCCGTGACCCATAGGGAACGAAGGGGAAGATCCTCCGAAGGATCAGCCTCTGATCGAGAACGGGGAACATACTCAGGATATCCGCGTACTCACGAGGAAGGTTGGGCACGACGGTCTCCCATCTCGGGTCGTGTCCTCTCAAAGATCAGGTCGTCGCCAAAGGGTGAAGTCGGATCGAAGCGATAGCTGGAGACGGGGAAAGCAAAAGGGCGTCCCACGTATGCAAAAACGCGCACCTCGCAATGACCCTTGAAGTGGTAGGACTGATGCTCGGGGTCATAGTGCACCTCCCATGTAGGCGGGTCAATGAAAATCACGAACGACGCCATCGATATCTGAAGACGTAACGGAAAGAAACGGAGAGAGGGTGAGAATTCTTACTAAAGAATCTCAGGAGGAAGTCCTCTATCCTAGTGCCATCGTTTACGTCCCAGGAACCTTGGGTTTATTATGAAAAGGTTGAGCATGCATAGGTTCATTATGAGGTTTTCGCAAAGGTTGTTGTCCAAGGTCCATGTCTTTTATAATGATTCTTAATGCATGTATGCAACATAATGTTTCATGGATGCATGGTAGCACTTTAGGTAAATCAAACAATAATTCAAACAACATTTGTGTGGCATGAAACTTTTCTTTGATCATCTTTCCTTTTCTCATACTTGTGTCACCAATAATATAGTAACCGCACCCTTAAGCTAGGCTATGAGCTCATACCTTAACTAGTCGTCACTAGTTCTTACTTATCCTCTTGATAAGCGAATCATAAATATCATAATCCCGACTCCCAGAGTACGGGTAGGGGCCTAAGGATCACCCATCATGGGACTTTCTCCTTCTTCGAAACGCATCGACTGGTTAAGACCAGCGACTTGTCCGCTTCGGTATGGCTCGACGTCCATACCCCACGGGTTTACTTTCTCCTACCGAGCAGGAGAAATGCGTCTCGGCATATAACTTTTAAACTTCATATTTCTCAAAAACTTCTTTTTGTCCCTCAAATTTGACGGAAATTCGCGCATAACAGCTACTCTCGAATTTCCTCAAATTTGAGTCATGCCACATAATTTCAGTCACATGCATCATTTTCATGGAACTTTCTCATTGCCACAACTTTCTAGTTCACATGAGCATATTTCTCAATTTCATTCATATCTTTGAAACATTATGCATTTCAAACACAACAATTCATCAAATTATGCATATAAAGTTTCATGCTCAAGGAACTAACATAATCACATCATCATACGTGTGCACGAGGTTCATCATCATAATCATACTCTCTCGTCCACCTATCTCATAGTATCTTATGCTTTGCCCCTTTCGGGCTTTAAACTTGTATTTGCATTATTATTACCCTCAAGGGGTTGGCACTTAAACTTTTCCTCTAAAATTTGAACTCACCAAGATTCCACTCAGCACTCAACATAAAAGGGAGAAAATATATATCGTTTGCTTAAGGGGCTCTAGAATCTCCATTCGCGACCCTTTTAAGATCCATCTTCGCCTAAGACTCCATAATTAATTCTTAGATCAATTATGAGGGATTCCTAGGCATGTTCTCTAAGTTATAAACCACTTAGATCTCTTATCATCATCTTATACTTAGAAATTAGCACCTAATCATTTATGAAGGGATCTTGTACATGTCTTACTAATTATGAATCATTTATCCCTGAATTAACCATTCTAGAACAGATTTGCACTTCTTTGTATTAAGGTGTTCTAGAATTCTCATCTCAAGTCCCTTTTTAGTTACTTATTCTTTACTAGCTTCTCTAAATCGATCCTTGCTTCACTCAACATAATTTTACACATTTAACACCTTAGAACAGCATTCATAGTAGCCAAACATAGAACCAAATCATGAACCCATAAGATCACATAATCTCTTGGGTTGAAATGCATATAAGTTACTAGTTTTCTCTTGGAATGTTTCTGGAAACAAAAGGTGTTCTGGTAATCGATTACATGTTCCTAGTAATCGATTACCAGGAGCTCAATTCATTCTGGGTTTTCAAAAACAGGGTAATCGATTACACATAATGGTAATCGATTACGTAGTTAAATCCGTTTAGGAAAAGTAAGGAACATAGGGTAATCGATTACATACTACGGTAATCGATTACTTAGGGTTAATCTTTTAGGAAAAGTAAAGAACATATGGTAATCGATTACATTATAAGTAATCGATTCAGGGTTTTAAAAGGTTCTGGGCATGAAAAGCCGTAGTAATCGATTACTCGCCTCTGGTAATCGATTACCAGAACCAAAAGTCCTTCAAAACTTCTGGTAATCGATTACATGGGTGGTAACGATTACCAGAACCTTCTAAAATTGAGAAAACATGATTTTGACACATTCCAAACTATTTTAAACCTCTTGAGACCTCATAAAACAGTTTTCCAACATTTCCTTGAAAATTATTCATGTATTTTACAAAATCAAACCATTGTTGGTTCATACCAAAACTCATCCATTTCTTTTTGAATGGAGTTTCCTTTTTAGGATACTTAGGGCAAGTCTTTGAGCTCTAGAGTGTTTAGGTGATGACAAAATCTTAAACATGCCATGCACTTTATTTTACTCTTCATTAGAAAGTAAAGTGAGAGCATAAAATAAATATGAGATGCAACTTCATTATTATCTTTAAGGATTAAGTGATGACTTGAAATATAAACATGAAATGCAAGCTTGGGAATTTAAATATGGTAATGCAAGTTCATTCATTTACTCTTGTGAAATTAGTGATAACATCAAAATAAACATGAGATGCAAGACATAAATTTAAACATGAATGCATCTTGTTTTTGTCTTAGCTAGAGCTCTTGCAAGACTTTTAGAGGAACATAAACCTCAACCCATTATGCATCATAAGGCAAGCTTTAGAGTTCTTAGCACCTAGACTTCAAGAGAAATCTTAAGGTTTGAACTCACCATCAAGCTTAAGGAAATGGACCCAAAGTTCATCACTTTGTCTAAACAAAACTACAAGAACTAAGTCATATTCTTTATTTTATTGCTCATAGGCTTCAATCTAGCGGATTCTAGAACGGCCGACCAACTTTAAGGTTGGCAAGGGTAAGCCTAGAGCTCTTTGAAATCATGAGATTAACTTTCTTAACAAAACTTTCGTGATCTACTAGACATATTTTACAAACTTTGTTCAAATCCATAGAAGAAAAACTGAAAATCCTTAAAGGAAAGTGGAAGAGGAAAACCGAAACTTAAGCCAAGAAAAGAAAGGAAATCCAAGCATGTATGGTCCAAGACCAAGTTGTTTCAAGCTTTAGAGGTTTCTCACATGACAACAACAAATCATTATCTTGAAACCTCATCATCAAGCTCACATTCTTTTTGTAAGAAGGCCTCTTGGCCGAAAAAGAAAGAGGAAGGAAAAGGAGTTTGAAACCAAGAGAAAAACTAGAACTTTCTTGAAGAACACAAACAAAAATCATCAAAACTTAACCCCTACCTTAAGAAGTCTTGAAGAGATGTAAGAAAGCTTTGTTTTCTAGATGGAAGGAGAAGGAAATCCTTTTGGAGTCTTGAGGAAGAAATCAGCCAAGTTGAGGGAATTTGAGAGGAATGAGAGAATTTGCAAGAAAGTTGAACTTGGCAAATGATCCAAAGTGTAACCAAGTTCTCCAAGGCTTGGTATTTATAGAAAACTTGCAATATGGAGGCTGAAATGGGAGGGGGAACCGGCGGCCTTTTGGAGGAGGAGGAGGGAGGAAATATCTCTTACAAAGGTATGGGCTTAGGCATGGCAAGCATGGTTGGAAGCATGGGCAAGGTATGGCCTAAGGCATGGGCTTGGAGTGCATCACAACTCAACATGTGGCACCATTTGGGGACAGATTTTCGGCCTCCTCATCAGCCAAGGGGAAGGGATTTTTGTTCATGTAATTGTGGTTTAAGGATGTGTTTAAGTGTTTCTATGATTAGGCTTTTTGATTAGGAGTTTGTAAGCAAGCGTTTAGGTGAGAAAATGGTTAATTGAGGTGGTTCAAGACTTGATTAGGAGGGTGATCTTATTAGATTAGTAATTTAAAATAATTCTTTTGGTCAAATGAGGTATGGCTCAATTCCTTAATTTAAGGAAGAGAGAGAAACACTATTCAAGATTCCATGACTAGCAATCTTGAATTTAAAGAATACAATTAGAGTTTATCTAAGCAATCTTAGGTTCTAATTAACCTTAATAAATCATTTTGACTCTAGATTAATTATCGAAATAAATTAATCTTCGATTAAAGCCTAATATTGCTTAGGTTCTGCATTGCTTCATTAGGCGCACTGGACACGTTCTAGGGGCAAAATGGTAATTTTGCACTAAAACCTCAGGGACCTTCTGCTCAACTAAACATCAAACATTGCTCATAAACATCATTCTAAACTTCCTGGAAAGTTCCGGGCTCAAACGGCATCTTTTACCCGTGTAGACAGGAGGGTATTTTGGTCATTTTGAGCCAAGTTTAGAAACGAGGTTCCCCCTGGATATCATTCATAACAGCATAATCCCCTTCAAACATCGAGTTGACCCATTGAGGTTGCCGGGCAACTGCCCGAATTTCGGGAGAATGACCTCAGGGCATTTGGTCATTTGTACTCTAATAGCAGAAATCCTGTTACATTACTCCCCTCCTTAAAAAGAATTTCGTCTCAAAATTCGTTACCTTAGAAAGCTCGGATACTTCATCGCATCTCGGATTCCAACTCCCATGTGTACTCCTCCGTCTGTCTCGTCCCACGCGACTTTCACCAAAGGAACGGACTACCTCCGTCTCACACCACGCACGATCCTCGATTTGGTGCTTGAAAGTTAGGTCCTCCCTCAACTGGACATGCTCTGGCTCTAACACATGGCTAGGGTCGGATTGATATTTTCAGCTGGAGACGTGAAAGACGTCATGAAGATTTGACAATTTGGAGGTAGGGCTATTTTGTAGCGACGTCGACTTTCCGAAGGATTTCAAAAGGTTGAGAAATCGGGACTCAATTTCTTGATTTTCATGGCTCTACCTATTCCTGGAGTGGGAGTTATTCTCAAGAAAACATGCTCACCTTCTTGGAATTCTAACGCTTTCGCGCTTGTCCGCATAGCTCTTTTGTCCGCTTTGAGCAGTCAAGATTCTATCCTTGATCATTTTTATTTGCTCTGTGGTTTCCCTCACTACATCCGGTCCCAAAATGCTTTGTTCTCCGAGATCATGCCAGCACAAAGGCGACTTGACACTTCCTTCCATACAAGGCCTCGACGTGCCATATCGATACTCGCATGATAACCGTTGTTATACGCGAACTAGAAGCGGTACTTATCCCAACTCCCTTTTCTATCCAAAACACATGCCCTTAGCATATCCTCCAATGTTTGGATAGTTCTTTCCGATTGTCCATCCGTCGGGGTAAGCCGTGCTTAAGCACAACTTAGAACCAAACGCCTTTTGAAAGGCTTCCCAAAACGCGACGTAAATCGCGGAATCTCCGTCCGAAATTATCGTCGATGGAACTCCGTGTAACCTTACTATCTCTTGGATGTACAACTGGGCCAACTTATCTAGGGAAAAGGTTAACTTGATGGGTAGGAATGGGCCGACTTGGTTAACCTGTCCACTATTACCCATATAGCGTCATGCCGGCTTGGGTTCGGGTAGGCTGGTCACAAAATCCATAGATATACTATCCCACTTCCATTCGGGGATAGGCAAAGGTTGCAACATTCCTGAAGGCTTTGGTGCTCAATCTTCACCTTTGACAGACCAAGCACTTACTAACCCAGGCTACTACGTCCTTTTCAATCCGGGCCACCAAAACATCTTCTTTAAATCCTGATACATCTTGGTGGCACCAGGATGGATGGTGAAGTGGCTTTTATGGGCCTCCTCCAAGATACTCTCCTGAGGTCACCATCTTGCGGTACACACATTCGCCCTTCAAACCTCCACAATCCATCTGCCCCTTGCTCAAAACCCTTAAGCTTTCCAGCCTTAACCGCCTCTAGAATCTCCCTAAACTCCTCATTTTCTACTTGTGCCATCATCACCCTTTGTTTAAACCCACTTGTTACTTAAGATGACACATCTTTACACTCTTTCTGTTATTGACATCCCCAAATTCATGTCCCTAAACTTCTCTATGAGCTCAACTTCCTTGACCATCATGTGGGATAAGCGTAATGATTTTCAACTCAAGGCATCGGCAACCACATTGGCTTTGCCTGGTGGTAACTTAGGCCGAAATCATAGTCCTTTAGAAACTCCATCCACCTTCTTTGCCTCATGTTTAGCTCTTTTTGATCAAAGAGATGCTTAAGACTCTTATGATCGGAGAAAACTTCAAACCTTACTCCATACAAGTGATGCCTCCATATTTTCAAGGCAAACACTATGGCGGCTAACTCTAGGTCATGGGTAGGGTAATTAACCTCATGAGGCTTGAGTTGTCTAGACGCATAGGCTACCACTTGCCTATTTTGCATCAACACACATCCTAAACCTTTTCCCAAGCATCACAATATACCTCGAAGGGTACATTGGGGTTTGGCAAAACCAAACTTGGGGTTCGAGGTCAACCTTTCCTTTAACTCTAGGAAGCTCTTTTCACAATCGGGATTCCATGAAAACGGGTGTTCTTCCTAGTTAGCTTGGTTAGGGGAAGAGCAATCTTGGAAAAACCTTTGATAAACCTACGGAATATCCCTGTAAACCCAAAAAGCTCCGTATTTCCAGACGGTGGTCGTCTATCCCAATTCATTACAGCTTCTATCTTACTAGGGTCAAAACTATACCTCCTTTTGATACTACATGTCCCAAAACTTCACTTCCTCCAACCAGAATTCACACTTAGAGAGCTTAGCATACAACTTCTTCTCTTTCAACACCTCTAAAACCAACTTCAGGTGACTTTCATGCTCCTCGTGAGTCTTTGAATAGATGAGTATGTCATCTATGAAAACAACCACGAACTTATCTAAATAGGGTCTAAAGATCCTATTCATATAGTCCATAAACACAGCGGGTGCATTTGTCAGTCCAAAGGACATCACGGCGAACTCAAAGTGTCCATACCGTGTCCTAAAAGCGGTTTTAGGTATATCCTCATCTCTTACTCGAATTTGGTGGTATTCCGACCTCAAATCAATCTTGGAGAATACCACCGCTCCTTTCAACTGGTCCATAAGATCATCAATCCTAGGCAAAGGGTATTTATTCTTCACGTCACACGATTCAATTGCCTATAATCTATACATAATCTCATGCTCCCATCCTTTTCTTAACAAACAAATCCTGGTCCCACCCGAGGCACTAGGTTGATAAAACTCTTTTCTAACAACTCTTCCAACTGGGTTTTCAATTCCTTCAACTCCAAGGGTGACATCTATACGGGGCTATCGAGATAGGTCCCGTTCCCTGACCAACTCGATGGAGAACTCCACCTCTCTCTGGAGGGAACTCTGTATCTCATCAAATACCTCCGGGTACTTACCACAGGAATGTCATCTATGTTCTGCAAAGTCTACCTCGTGAGCGGCTAGAAGGACATATCCCTTAGTTTTTCCCCACTACAGAAGACATCTACGACATTCACATAAAGTTTCAAGGTTTGACTAGTCTTGCTAGGGATGACGAAAATAACAGATTTGGTATGAGCTAACAACACATGGTTAGCGTGAAGCCAATCCATGCCAAGGATTACGCCTATGTCTTTCAAGGGTAAACAAATTAAATCTATGACAAAAGATCTATTTTCAACGGAAGATGGCAATTTAGACAACAGTTACATGTATGTACAGGACGGTTGGTAGGAGAGAAACAAGATCAAAAGGAAGCTTAGAAACTTGCAAATTTAGAGACTCGACACTAGCATGTGAGATAAAAGAATGAGTAGCACCAGAGTCATATAGCACATTAAGGTTCTACCATTTAGTTCGCACTTACCTTCGATGAGGTCGTTGGATCCATGTGCGTCCTCCGCGTTGAGGGTAAAGACTCGTCCTTGGTGTTGCGGTCGGGATTTGACTTGACGACCCTCCATTACTTTTGCATCCTTCGCATAGTGGCCGAGCTTGCCACATCTAACACACTCCTTGCCCAGCGTGAGGACGTTGCCATGATTCTTTCCACACGGGGCACTCCACAGCTTGTGCCATCCGGGAAGAGGAGGGGCTCCTTGGGGTGCCTTGTTCTTGTTCCCATTGGGCCCTCCTTGTTGATTGTTGTTGTTGTTATTGCGAGGACCGCCCATTCCGCCTTGTTGATGGTTGCGGTTTCCCCCGGGTTGAACGGCGGCCTTGGGTGTTGCCGAGATGGTTGATTGTTGGGTCCTCTTTGTTGTTGTGGTTGATGATGTTGTTGCTTGAATTGATTGGATTGGTAGGGATGGTAGTGGTTCCTCATTTGAGTCTGATTTGATGGCTTGAACTTCTGGGCTCTGAGGTCCCAAACCATCTGGGACGATCCACCCTTGCGGCACTCATCTTCTTGTGCCCTTCTTCATGATCGCACTTGTTGACTAGGGTCGGAAGTCCCTAATCTCCATGTGTGCCACAGGAAGTTAAGTTCGGCCCTTAGACCGGCCTCGAACTTAACACACTTCCATACTCATCGGGTTCCCTTGGAAAACCCGTGAGAACTTGATCAACTCTTCAAATTTCGCCGTGTATAGGCGACAGACATTCCACCTTGGACCAACTGGATGAACTCAATGTCCTTGGCATTCTTCACGGATTCCTGAAATACTTCTCATAGAAGTACGTCTTAAACACTTCCCAATTGATGGCGCGCCCGTAGCTTCTAGCAGCCTTCGGTGCCGGTCCACCAAAACTCAGCGTCGGCTTCCATCATGTAAGCAGCAAAGGTGACTTTCTGCTCCTCCGAACAGGTAACTACGGAGTAGATCTTTTCCATGTTCTTGATCCACTCATCAGCCTTGTCCTGGTTCAGAGCTCCACGAAAGGTTGGGGATTAGCCTTGGAACTCCCCAAACGGGCTTGTTCCAGCTTCAAGGGGGACCTTGAGCACGTCCCTTGGTTGATTCATGCGGTCGAACATGCGTTCCATCGCCTAGCCATTTCGCGTAGGAGCTAGCCCTCATTCCTCGTTCACCGCCGCGTCGCGTTCCATTTGCCCGGGGTGCCATTGGTCCCTAAGCACACAAGTCAACAAATACCGAGGTGATCAGGCTCAACATTCCAAACTAAATGAGCTAGTTACCATGGCACAGACAAGAGACAAGGTCATGAATGCCTACCCTATATTCATAGCTAAGCACTACACATACATACTAACGTAACATGCTTCTAAAGCATGGTCAGTCCAATCCTCAGGCGTGAGAATCGAACCTCTTATACCATAATGTAACACCCTAATATTTAACCTCATACGCCTAGGACGTATCAAGACTAATTATTAGTTATTACTTTCTTTAAATTCATTTATAAAATACTTAGCGGAAAATACGGGTAAATTTTTTTTTGAAATGATTTATATAAACCAAAGTGCGAGCCTTTGCGCGTAACATAAACAACGTGAAGCGGAAGAATAAATAAAACATACAGAATATAAACATTAAAGAACACATCCATCATAAACATCATTCCTCATTACATTAGATAATATAGTTTAGTACATCACAAGAGAAATATAACAGAAACATAAAGTCTTACCCGCACTAGTGGGAGAGCTTGCAGTACAATGGGAAACATAAAGACAAATACATGGTAATAATCCCAAAAGATAAACACCCAACTATCACTACCCTCCCACTCCAAGCCTACCGGTGACGCCCCCTCTGCCGGGACTAGCCCGCGAACTGACGAAGCTCCTCGATGTAGCCCAACGAGCGGAGATCTAGGCATGGGAATCGAGGGACAGCATGGCCTCCGCGTCGTGGTCGCCTCTCTGCTGTCGACGCGCCTCGCATGCCTCGGCGGTGACCGTGTCCTCACTACCTCCTCCGTGACCCATAGGGAACGAAGGGAAGATCCTCCAAGGATCAGCCTCTGATCGAGAACGGGAACATACTCAGGATATCCGCGTACCTCCGACGAGGAAGGTTGGGCACGACGGTCCGCCCATCTCCTGGTCGTGTCCTCTCAAAGATCAGGTCGTCGCCAAAGGGTGAAGTCGGATCGAAGTGATAGCTGGAGACGGGGAAAGCAAAAGGGCGTCCCACATATGCAAAAACGCGCACCTCGCAATGACCCTTGAAGTGGTAGGACTGATGCTCGGGTCATAGTGCACCTCCCATGTAGGCGGGTCAATGAAAATCACGAACGACGCCATCGATATCTGAAGACGTAACGAAAGAAAGAGAGAGGGGTGAGAATTCTTACTAAAGAATCTCAGGAGGAAGTCCTCTATCCTAGTGCCATCGTTTACGTCCCAGGAACCTTGGGTTTATTATGAAAAGGTTGAGCATGCATAGGTTCATTATGAGGTTTTCACAAAGGTCGTTGTCCAAGGTCCATGTCTTTTATAATGATTCTTAATGCATGTATGCAACATAATGTTTCATGGATGCATGGTAGCACTTTAGGTAAATCAAACAATAATTCAAACAACATTTGTGTGGCATGAAACTTTTCTTTGAACATCTTTCCTTTTCTCATACTTGTGTCACCAATAATATAGTAACCGCACCCCTTAAGCTAGGCTATGAGCTCATACCTTAACTAGTCGTCACTAGTTCTTACTTATCCTCTTGATAAGCGAATCATAAATATCATAATCCCGACTCCCAGAGTACGGGTAGGGGGCCTAAGGATCACCCATCATGGGACTTTCTCCTTCTTCGAAACGCATCGACCGGTTAAGACCAGCGACTTTGTCCGCTTTGGATGGCTCGACGTCCATACCCCCACGGGTTTACTTTCTCTCATCCTAGCAGGAGAAATGCGTCTCGGCATATAACTTTTAAACTTCATATTTCTCAAAAACTTTCTTTTGTCCCTCAATTTGACGGAAATTCGCGGCATAACAGCTACTCTTCGAATTTCCTCAAATTTGAGTCATGCCACATAATTTCAGTCACATGCATCATTTTCATGGAACTTTCTCATTGCCACAACTTTCTAGTTCACATGAGCATATTTCTCAATTTCATTCATATCTTTGAAACATTATGCATTTCAAACACAACAATTCATCAAATTATGCATATAAAGTTTCATGCTCAAGGAACTAACATAATCACATCATCATACGTGTGCACGAGGTTCATCATCATAATCATACTCTCTCGTCCACCTATCTCACAGGATCTTATGCTTTGCCCCTTTCGGGCTTTAAACTTGTATTTGCATTATTATTACCCTCAAGGGGTTGGCACTTAAACTTTTCCTCTAAAATTTGAACTCACCAAGATTCCACTCACTCAACATAAAAGGGCAGAAATATATATCGTTTGCTTAAGGGGCTCTAGAATCTCCATTCGCGACCCTTTTAAGATCCATCTTCGCCTAAGACTCCATAATTAATTCTTAGATCAATTATGAGGGATTCCTAGGCATGTTCTCTAAGTTATAAACCACTTAGATCTCTTATCATCATCTTATACTTAGAAATTAGCACCTAATCATTTATGAAGGGATCTTGTACATGTCTTACTAATTATGAATCATTTATCCCTGAATTAACCATTCTAGAACAATTTGCACTTCTTTGTATTAAGGTGTTCTAGAATTCTCATCTCAAGTCCCTTTTTAGTTACTTATTCTTTACTAGCTTCTCTAAATCGATCCTTGCTTCACTCAACATAATTTTACACATTTAACACCTTAGAACAGCATTTATAGGAGCCAAACATAGAACCAAATCATGAACCCATAAGATCACATAATCTCTTGGGTTGAAATGCATATAAGTTACTAGTTTTCTCTTGGAATGTTTCTGGAAACAAAAGGTGTTCTGGTAATCGATTACATGTTCCTAGTAATCGATTACCAGGAGCTCAATTCATTCTGGGTTTTAAAACAAATCGATTACACATAATGGTAATCGATTACGTAGGGTTAAACCGTTTTAAAAAAGGAACATAGGGAATCGATTACATATACGGTAATCGATTACTTAGGGTTAAATCGTTTCTGAAAAGTAAAGAACATTTGGTAATCGATTACATTATAAGTAATCGATTACAGGGTTTCCAGAGGTTCTGGGCATGAAAAGCCGTAGTAATCATTACACTCGCCTTGGTAATCGATTACCAGAACCAAAAGTCCTTCAAACCTCTGGTAATCGATTACATGGGTGGTAATCGATTACCAGAACCTTTAAAATTGAGAAAACATGATTTTGACACATTCCAAACTATTTTAAACCTCTTGAGACCTCATAAAACATTTTCCAACATTTCCTTGAAAATCATTCATGTATTTTACAAAATCAAACCATTGTTGGTTCATACCAAAACTCATCCATTTCTTTTTGAATGGAGTTTCCTTTTTAGGATACTTAGGGCAAGTCTTTGAGCTCTAGAGTGTTTAGGTGATGACAAAATCTTAAACATGCCATGCACTTTATTTTACTCTTCATTAGAAAGTAAAGTGAGAGCATAAAATAAATATGAGATGCAACTTCATTATTATCTTTAAGGATTAAGTGATGACTTGAAATATAAACATGAAATGCAAGCTTGGGAATTTAAATATGGTAATGCAAGTTCATTCATTTACTCTTGTGAAATTAGTGATAACATCAAAATAAACATGAGATGCAAGACATAAATTTAAACATGAATGCATCTTGTTTTTGTCTTAGCTAGAGCTCTTGCAAGACTTTTAGAGGAACATAAACCTCAACCCATTATGCATCATAAGGCAAGCTTTAGAGTTCTTAGCACCTAGACTTCAAGAGAAATCTTAAGGTTTGAACTCACCATCAAGCTTAAGGAAATGGACCCAAAGTTCATCACTTTGTCTAAACAAAACTACAAGAACTAAGTCATATTCTTTATTTTATTGCTCATAGGCTTCAATCTAGCGCGGATTCTAAACGCCGACCAACTTTAAGGTTGGCAAGGGTAAGCCTAGAGCTCTTTGAAATCATGAGATTAACTTTCTTAACAAAACTTTGTGATCTACTAGACATATTTTACAAACTTTGTTCAAATCCATAGAAGAAAAACTGAAAATCCTTAAAGGAAAGAGGAAGAGGAAAACCGAAACTTAAGCCAAGAAAAGAAAGGAAATCCAAGCATGTATGGTCCAAGACCAAGTTGTTTCAAGCTTTAGAGGTTTCTCACATGACAACAACAAATCATTATCTTGAAACCTCATCATCAAGCTCACATTCTTTTTGTAAGAAGGCCTCTTGGCCGAAAAAGAAAGAGGAAGGAAAAGGAGTTTGAAACCAAGAGAAAAACTAGAACTTTCTTGAAGAACACAAACAAAAATCATCAAAACTTAACCCCTACCTTAAGAAGTCTTGAAGAGATGTAAGAAAGCTTTGTTTTCTAGATGGAAGGAGAAGGAAATCCTTTTGGAGTCTTGAGGAAGAAATCAGCCAAGTTGAGGGAATTTGAGAGGAATGAGAGAATTTGCAAGAAGCTTGAACTTGGCAAATGATCCAAAGTGTAACCAAGTTCTCAAGGCTTGGTATTTATAGAAAACTTGCAATATGGAGGCTGAAATGGGGGGGAACCCGGCCTTTTGGAGGAGGAGGGAGGAAATATCTCTTACAAAGGTATGGGCTTAGGCATGGCAAGCATGGTTGGAAGCATGGGCAAGGTATGGCCTAAGGCATGGGCTTGGAGTGCATCACAACTCAACATGTGGCACCATTTGGGACAGATTTTCGGCCTCCTCATCAGCCAAGGGGAAGGGATTTTTGTTCATGTAATTGTGGTTTAAGGATGTGTTTAAGTGTTTCTATGATTAGGCTTTTTGATTAGGAGTTTGTAAGCAAGCGTTTAGGTGAGAAAATGGTTAATTGAGGTGGTTCAAGACTTGATTAGGAGGGTGATCTTATTAGATTAGTAATTTAAAATAATTCTTTTGGTCAAATGAGGTATGGCTCAATTCCTTAATTTAAGGAAAGAGAGAGAAAACACTATTCAAGATTCCATGACTAGAAATCTTGAATTTAAAGAATACAATTAGAGTTTATCTAAGCAATCTTAGGTTCTAATTAACCTTAATAAATCATTTTGACTCTAGATTAATTATCGAAATAAATTAATCTTCGATTAGAGCCTAATATTGCTTAGGTTTGCTAATTGCTTCATTAGGCGCACTGTACACTTCTAGGGGCAAAATGGTAATTTTGCACTAACCTGGACCTTCCTGCTTTACTAAACATCAAACATTGCTCATAAACATCATTCTAAACTTCCTGAAAAGTTCTGGGCTCAAACGGCATCTTTTACCCGTGTAGACACAGGAGGGTATTTTGGTCATTTTGAGCCGAAGTTTAGAAAACGAGGTTTTCCTCCTATATCATTCATAACAGCATAATCCCCTTCAAACATCGAGTTGACCCATTCGAGGGTTGCCTGGCAACTGCCCTTTAATTTCAGAATGACCTCAGGGCATTTCGGTCATTTGTACTCTAACACAGAAATTCGGGCGTTACATTACTCCCCTCCTTAAAAAGAATTTCGTCCTCGAAATTCGTTACCTTAGAAAAGCTCGGATACTTCATCCGCATCTCGATTCCAACTCCCATGTGTACTCCTCCGTCTTGTCTCGTCCCCACGCGACTTTCACCAAAGGAACGGACTTACTCCTCACGCTTGACACCACGGTCCACGATCCTCATTGGTGGCAGGTGAAAGTTAGGTCCTCCCTCAACTGGACATGCTCTGGCTCTAACACATGGCTAGGGTCGGATTCATATTCTCAGCTGGAGACGTGAAAGACGTCATGAAGATTTGAGATTTGGAGGTAGGGCTATTTGTAGGCGACTTCCGACTTTCCGAAGGATTTCAAAAGGTCCAGAAATCGGGACTCAATTTCTTGATTTTCATGGCTCTACCTATTCCTGGAGTGGGAGTTATTCTCAAGAAAACATGCTCACCTTCTTGGAATTCTAACGCTTTCGCCGCTTGTCCGCATAGCTCTTTTGTCGCTTTGAGCATCAAGATTCTATCCTTGATCATTTTTATTTGCTCTGGTTTCCCTCACTACATCCCTCAAAATGCTTTGTTCTCCGAGATCATGCCAACACAAAGGCGACTGACACTTCCTTCCATACAAGGCCTCGTACGTGCCATATCGAGACTCGCATGATAACCGTTGTTATACGCGAAGTTTAAAGCGGTAGGTACTTATCCCAACTCCCTTTTCTATCCAAAACACATGCCCTTAGCATATCCTCCAATGTTTGGATAGTTCTTTCCGATTGTCCATCCGTTTGGGTGGTAGCCGTGCTTAAGCACAACTTAGAACCAAACGCCTTTTGAAAGGCTTCCCAAAACGCGACGTAAATCGCGATCTCCGTCCGATTATCGTCGATGGAACTCCGTGTAACCTTACTATCTCTTGGATGTACAACTGGGCCAACTTATCTAGGGAAAAGGTTAACTTGATGGGTAGGAAATGGGCCGACTTGGTTAACCTGTCCACTATTACCCATATAGCGTCATGGCCGGCTTGGGTTCTGGTAGGCTGGTCACAAAATCCATAGATATACTATCCCACTTCCATTCGGGGATAGGCAAAGGTTGCAACATTCCTGAAGGCTTTGGTGCTCAATCTTCACCTTTTGACAGACCAAGCACTTACTAACCCAGGCTACTACGTCCCTTTTCAATCCGGGCCACCAAAACATCTTCTTTAAATCCTGAGACATCTTGGTGGCACCAGGATGGATGGTGAAGTGGCTTTTATGGGCCTCCTCCAAGATACTCTCCTGAGGTCACCATCTTGCGGTACACACATCCGCCCTTCAAACCTCCACAATCCATCTGCCCTTGCTCAAAACCCTTAAGCTTTCCAGCCTTACCGCCTCTGAGAATCTCCCTAAACTCCTCATTTTCTACTTGTGCCATCATCACCCTTTGTTTAAACCCACTTGTTACTGTAAGATGACACATCTTTACACTCTTTTCTGTTATTGACATCCCCAAATTCATGTCCCTAAACTTCTCTATGAGCTCAACTTCCTTGACCATCATGTGGGATAAGCGTAATGATTTTCAACTCAGGCATCGGCAACCACATTGGCTTTGCCTGGGTGGTAACTTAGGCCGAAATCATAGTCCTTTAGAAACTCCATCCACCTTCTTTGCCTCATGTTTAGCTCTTTTGATCAAAGAGATGCTTAAGACTCTTATGATCGGAGAAAACTTCAAACCTCACTCCGTACAAGTGATGCCTCCATATTTTCAAGGCAAACACTATGGCGGCTAACTCTAGGTCATGGGTAGGGTAATTAACCTCATGAGGCTTGAGTTGTCTAGACGCATAGGCTACCACTTGCCTATTTTGCATCAACACACATCCTAAACCTTTTCCCCAAGCATCACAATATACCTCGAAGGGTACATTGGGGTCAAAACCAAAACTGGGTTCGAGGTCAACCTTTCCTTTAACTCTAGGAAGCTCTTTTCACAATCGGGATTCCATGAAAACGGGTGTTCTTCCTAGTTAGCTTGGTTAGGGGAAGAGCAATCTGGAAAAACCTTTGATAAACCTACGGAATAGCCCGCTAAACCCAAAGCTCCGTATTTCCGACTGGTCGGTCTATCCCAATTCATTACAGCTTCTATCTTACTAGGGTCAAAGCTATACCTCCTTTTGATACTACATGTCCCAAAAACTTCACTTCCTCCAACCAGAATTCACACTTAGAGAGCTTAGCATACAACTTCTTCTCTTTCAACACCTCTAAAACCAACTTCAGGTGACTTTCATGCTCCTCGTGAGTCTTTGAATAGATGAGTATGTCATCTATGAAAACAACCACGAACTTATCTAAATAGGGTCTAAAGATCCTATTCATATAGTCCATAAACACGCGGGTGCATTTTGTCCAAAGGACATCACGGCGAACTCAAAGTGTCCATACCGTGTCCTAAAAGCGGTTTTAGGTATATCCTCATCTCTTACTCAATTTGGTGGTATCCGACCTCAAATCAATCTTGGAGAATACCACCGCTCCTTTCAACTGGTCCATAAGATCATCAATCCTAGGCAAAGGGTATTTATTCTTCACGTCACACGATTCAATTGCCTATAATCTATACATAATCTCATGCTCCCATCCTTTTTCTTAACAAACAAAACCTGGTTCCCACCTGAGGCACTAGGTCTGAAAACTCTTTTCTAACAACTCTTCCAACTGGGTTTTCAATTCCTTCAACTCCAAGGGTGACATCCTATACGGGCTATCGAGATAGGTCCCGTTCCCTGGACCAACTCGATGGAGAACTCCACCTCTCTCTGGAGGAACTCTGGTACTCATCCTAAATACCTCTGGGTACTCTTACCACAGGAATGTCATCTATGTTCTGCTCAAAGTCTACCTCGCTAGCGGCTAGAAGGACATATCCCTTAGTTTTCTCCCCACTAGAAGACATCTACGACATTCACATAAAGTTTCAAGGTTTGACTAGTCTTGCTAGGGGATGACGAAAAATAACAGATTTGGTATGACAGCTAACAACACATGGTTAGCGTGAAGCCAATCCATGCCAAGGATTACGCCTATGTCTTTCAAGGGTAAACAAATTAAATCTATGACAAAAGATCTATTTTCAACGGTAAGATGGCAATTTAGACAACAGTTACATGTATGTACAGGACGGTTGGTAGGAGTAGAAACAACGAGATCAAAAGGAAGCTTAGAAACTTGCAAATTTAGAGACTCGACACTAGCATGTGAGATAAAAGAATGAGTAGCACCAGAGTCATATAGCACAGTTAAGGTTCTACCATTTAGTTCGCACTTACCTTCGATGAGGTCGTTGGATCCATGTGCGTCCTCGCGTTGAGGGTAAAGACTCGTCCTTGGTGTTGCGGTCGGGATTCTGACTTGACGATCCTCCATTACTTTTGGTCCTTCGCATAGTGGCCGAGCTTGCCACATCTGAAACACACTCCTTGCCCAGCTAGGCAGGGATTGCCATGATTCTTTCCACACGGGGCACTCCAGCTTGTGCGGATCCGGGAAGAGCAGGGCTCTTGGGGTGCCTTGTTCTTGTTCCCATTGGGCCCTCCTTGTTGATTGTTGTTGTTGTTATTGCGAGGACCGCCCATTCCGCCTTGTTGATGGTTGCGGTTTCCGCGGCGTTGGGTTGAACGGCGGCCTTGGGTGTTGCCGAGATGGTTGATTGTTGGGTCCTCTTTGTTGTTGTGGTTGATGATGTTGTTGCTTGAATTGATTGGATTGGTAGGGATGGTAGTGGTTCCTCATTTGAGTCTGATTTGATGGCTTGAACTTCGGGCTTGAGGTCCCAAACCACTGGGACATCCACCCTTGCGGCACTCATCTTCTTGTGCCCTTCTTCATGATTCGGCACTTGTTGACTAGGGTCGGGAAGTCCCTAATCTCCATGTGTGCCACAAAAGTTAAGTTCGGCCCTTAGACCGGCCTCGAACTTAACACACTTCCATACCTCATCGGGGTTCCCTTGGAAAACCCGTGAGAACTTGATCAACTCTTCAAATTTCGCCTGTACGCGTAGACATTCCACCTTGGACCAACTGCATGAACTCAATGTCCTTGGCATTCTTCACGGATTCGGGAATACTTCTCATAGAAGTACGTCTTAAACAGCTCCCAATTGATGGCTGCGCCGTAGCTTCTAGCAGCCTTCGGGTGCGGTCCACCAAAACTCGTCGGCTTCCATCATGTAGGCAAAGGTGACTTTTCTGCTCCTCGAAACAGGTAACTACGGAGTAGATCTTTTCCATGTTCTTGATCCACTCATCAGCCTTGTCGGGTTCAGAGCTCCACGAAGGTTGGGGATTAGCCTTGCGAACTCCCCAAACGGGCTTGTTCCACAGCTTCAGGGACCTTGAGCAGCGTCCCTTGGTTGATTCATGCGGCGAACATGCGTTCCATCGCCCTAGCCATTTCGCGTAGAGGCTCAGCCTCATCTCGTTCACCCCGGCGTTGCGTTCCATTTGTCCGCGGGTGCCATTGGTCCCTAAGCACACAAGTCAACAAATACCGAGGTGATCAGGCTCAACATTCCAAACTAATGAGCTAGTTACCATGGCATAGACAAGCAGACAAGGTCATGAATGCCTACCCTATAGCTTATCTCTAATAGCTAAGCACTACACATGACATACTAACGTAACATGCTTCTAAAGCATGGTGTCCCAATCCTCAGGCTCCGTGAGAATTGAACCTCGATACCATAATGTAACACCCTAATATTTAACCTCAATACGCCTAGGACGTATCAAGACTAATTATTAGTTATTACTTCTCTTTAAATTCATTTATAAAATACTTAGCGGAAAATACGGGTAAATTTTTTTTGAAATGATTTATATAAACCAAAGTGCGAGCCTTTGCGCGTAACATAAACAACGTGAAGCGGAAGAATAAATAAAACATACAGAATATAGACATTAAAGAACACATCCATCATAAACATCATTCCTCATTACATTAGATAATATAGTTTAGTACATCAAAGAGAAATATAACAGAAACATAAAGTCTTACCCGTACTAGTGGGAGAGCTTGCAGGACAATGGGAAACATAAAGACAAATACATGGTAATAACCCAAAAGATAAACACCCAACTATCACTACCCTCCCACTCCAAGCCTACTGGTGACGCCCCTCTGGGGAGATGTAGCCCGCGAACCGCGAAGCTCCTCCGATGTAGCCCAACGAAGCGGAGATCTAGGCATGGGAATCGAGGGACAGCATGGCCTCCGCGTCGTGGTCGCCTCTCTGCTTGCCGAACGCCTCGCATGCCTCCGCGGTGACCGTGTCCTCACTACCTCCTCCGTGACCCATAGGGAACGAAGGGAAGATCCTCCGAAGGATCAGCCTCTGATCGAGAACGGGAACATACTCAGGATATCCGTGTACCTCCGACGAGGAGGTTGGGCACGACGGCTCTGCCCATCTCCTGGGTCGTGTCCTCTCAAAGATCAGGTCGTCGCCAAAGGGTGAAGTCGGATCGAAGTGATAGCTGGAGACGGGGAAGCAAAGGGCGTCCCACGTATGCAAAAACGCGCACCTCGCAATGACCCTTGAAGTGGTAGGACTGATGCTCTGGGTCATAGTGCACCTCCCATGTAGGCGGGTCAATGAAAATCACGAACGACGCCATCGATTGAAGACGTAACGGAAAGAACGAGAGAGGGGTGAGAATTCTTACTAAAGAATCTCAGGAAGTCCTCTATCCTAGTGCCATCGTTTACGTCCCCAGGAACCTTGGGTTTATTATGAAAAGGTTGAGCATGCATAGGTTCATTATGAGGTTTTCACAAAGGTTGTTGTCCAAGGTCCATGTCTTTTATAATGATTCTTAATGCATGTATGCAACATAATGTTTCATGGATGCATGGTAGCACTTTAGGTAAATCAAACAATAATTCAAACAACATTTGTGTGGCATGAAACTTTTCTTTGAACATCTTTCCTTTTCTCATACTTGTGTCACCAATAATATAGCACCCCTTAAGCTAGGCTATGAGCTCATACCTTAACTAGTCGTCACTAGTTCTTACTTATCCTCTTGATAAGCGAATCATAAATATCATAATCCCGACTCCCAGAGTACGGTAGGGGCCTAAGGATCACCCATCATGGGACTTTCTCCTTCTTCGAAACGCATCGACGGTTAAGACCAGCGACTTTGTCCGCTTTGGATGGCTCGACATCCATACCCTCACTGTTTACTTTCCTCACTCTAGCAGGAGAAATGCGTCTCTGCATATAACTTTTAAACTTCATATTTCTCAAAAACTTTCTTTTTGTCCCTCAATTTGACGGAAATTCCGGCATAACACTACTCTCCAATTTCCTCAAATTTGAGTCATGCCACATAATTTCAGTCACATGCATCATTTTCATGGAACTTTCTCATTGCCACAACTTTCTAGTTCACATGAGCATATTTCTCAATTTCATTCATATCTTTGAAACATTATGCATTTCAAACACAACAATTCATCAAATTATGCATATAAAGTTTCATGCTCAAGGAACTAACATAATCACATCATCATACGTGTGCACGAGGTTCATCATCATAATCATACTCTCGTCCACCTATCTTATAGGATCTTATGCTTTGCCCCTTTCGGGCTTTAAACTTGTATTTGCATTATTATTACCCTCAAGGGTTGGCACTTAAACTTTTCCTCTAAAATTTGAACTCACCAAGATTCCACTAGCACTCAACATAAAAGGGAGAAATATATATCGTTGCTTAAGGGGCTCTAGAATCTCCATTCGCGACCCTTTTAAGATCCATCTTCGCCTAAGACTCCATAATTAATTCTTAGATCAATTATGAGGGATTCCTAGGCATGTTCTCTAAGTTATAAACCACTTAGATCTCTTATCATCATCTTATACTTAGAAATTAGCACCTAATCATTTATGAAGGGATCTTGTACATGTCTTACTAATTATGAATCATTTATCCCTGAATTAACCATTCTAGAACAGATTTGCACTTCTTTGTATTAAGGTGTTCTAGAATTCTCATCTCAAGTCCCTTTTAGTTACTTATTCTTTACTAGCTTCTCTAAATCGATCCTTGCTTCACTCAACATAATTTTACACATTTAACACCTTAGAACAGCATTATACAGGAGCCAAACATAGAACCGAAATCATGAACCCATAAGATCACATAATCTCTTGGGTTGAAATGCATATAAGTTACTAGTTTTCTCTTGGAATGTTTCTGAAACAAAAGGTGTTCTGGTAATCGATTACATGTTCCTAGTAATCGATTACCAGGAGCTCAATTCATTCTGGTTTTCAAAAACCGGGTAATCGATTACACATAATGGTAATCGATTACGTAGGGTTAAATCCGTTTAAAAGTAAGGAACATAGGGTAATCGATTACATATACGTAATCGATTACTTAGGGTTAAATCTGTTTCTAAAGTAAAGAACATATGGTAATCGATTACATTATAAGATTCCAGGGTTTCCAGAGGTTCTGGGCATGAAAGCGTAGTAATCATTACTCCTGGAATCGATTACCAGAACCAAAAGTCCTTCAAGCCTTCTGGTAATCGATTACATGGGTGGTAATCGATTACCAGAACCTTTGAAAATTGAGAAAACATGATTTTGACACATTCCAAACTATTTTAAACCTCTTGAGACCTCATAAAACAGTTTTCCAACATTTCCTTGAAAATTATTCATGTATTTTACAAAATCAAACCATTGTTGGTTCATACCAAAACTCATCCATTTCTTTTTGAATGGAGTTTCCTTTTTAGGATACTTAGGGCAAGTCTTTGAGCTCTAGAGTGTTTAGGTGATGACAAAATCTTAAACATGCCATGCACTTTATTTTACTCTTCATTAGAAAGTAAAGTGAGAGCATAAAATAAATATGAGATGCAACTTCATTATTATCTTTAAGGATTAAGTGATGACTTGAAATATAAACATGAAATGCAAGCTTGGGAATTTAAATATGGTAATGCAAGTTCATTCATTTACTCTTGTGAAATTAGTGATAACATCAAAATAAACATGAGATGCAAGACATAAATTTAAACATGAATGCATCTTGTTTTTGTCTTAGCTAGAGCTCTTGCAAGACTTTTAGAGGAACATAAACCTCAACCCATTATGCATCATAAGGCAAGCTTTAGAGTTCTTAGCACCTAGACTTCAAGAGAAATCTTAAGGTTTGAACTCACCATCAAGCTTAAGGAAATGGACCCAAAGTTCATCACTTTGTCTAAACAAAACTACAAGAACTAAGTCATATTCTTTATTTTATTGCTCATAGGCTTCAATCTAGCGGATTCTAGAACGGCCGACCAACTTTAAGGTTGGCAAGGGTAAGCCTAGAGCTCTTTGAAATCATGAGATTAACTTTCTTAACAAAACTTTCGTGATCTACTAGACATATTTTACAAACTTTGTTCAAATCCATAGAAGAAAACTGAAAATCCTTAAAGGAAAGTGGAAGAGGAAAACCGAAACTTAAGCCAAGAAAAGAAAGGAAATCCAAGCATGTATGGTCCAAGACCAAGTTGTTTCAAGCTTTAGAGGTTTCTCACATGACAACAACAAATCATTATCTTGAAACCTCATCATCAAGCTCACATTCTTTTTGTAAGAAGGCCTCTTGGCCGAAAAAAAGAGGAAGGAAGGAGTTTGAAACCAAGAGAAAAACTAGAACTTTCTTGAAGAACACAAACAAAAATCATCAAAACTTAACCCCTACCTTAAGAAGTCTTGAAGAGATGTAAGAAAGCTTTGTTTTCTAGATGGAAGGAGAAGGAAATCCTTTTGGAGTCTTGAGGAAGAAATCAGCCAAGTTGAGGGAATTTGAGAGGAATGAGAGAATTTGCAAGAAAGCTTGAACTTGGCAAATGATCCAAAGTGTAACAAGTTCTCAAGGCTTGGTATTTATAGAAAACTTGCAACATGGAGGCTGAAATGGGTGGGAACCTGGCCTTTTGGAGGAGGAGGAGGAGGAAATATCTCTTACAAAGGTATGGGCTTAGGCATGGCAAGCATGGTTGGAAGCATGGGCAAGGTATGGCCTAAGGCATGGGCTTGGAGTGCATCAAACTCAACATGTGGCACCATTTGGAGACAGATTTTCGGCCTCCTCATCAGCCAAGGGGAAGGGATTTTTGTTCATGTAATTGTGGTTTAAGGATGTGTTTAAGTGTTTCTATGATTAGGCTTTTTGATTAGGAGTTTGTAAGCAAGCGTTTAGGTGAGAAAATGGTTAATTGAGGTGGTTCAAGACTTGATTAGGAGGGTGATCTTATTAGATTAGTAATTTAAAATAATTCTTTTGGTCAAATGAGGTATGGCTCAATTCCTTAATTTAAGGAAGAGAGAGAAACACTATTCAAGATTCCATGACTAGCAATCTTGAATTTAAAGAATACAATTAGAGTTTATCTAAGCAATCTTAGGTTCTAATTAACCTTAATAAATCATTTTGACTCTAGATTAATTATCGAAATAAATTAATCTTCGATTAGAGCCTAATATTGCTTAGGTTCTGCTGATTGCTTCATTAGGCGCACTGGACACTGTTTTAGGGCAAAATGGTAATTTTGCACTAAACCCCTGGGACTTTCTGGCTCAACTAAACATCAAACATTGCTCATAAACATCATTCTAAACTTCCTGGAAGTTTGGCTCAACGGCATCTTTACCCGTGTAGAGCAGGGTATTTTGGTCATTTTGAGCGGAAGTTTAGAAAACGAGGTTCCCTCCTATATCATTCATAAGCATAATCCCCTTCAAACATCGAGTTGACCCATTGAGGGTTGGCAACTGCCCTTTGAATTTCGGGAGAATGACCTCAGGGCATTTCGGTCATTTGTACTCTAACAGGAGAAATCCGGGCGTTACACAAAACATCCCCTTGAGGACGGTGGGGCCCATCCTCATTTTCTGAAAATAAGCTCAGGGCATTTTGGTCATTTTACACATACAGAAATCAGGGTTTGCAATGCTTGTACGAATTGCTCCTAACTTCTCTTCTAACGTTATATTCCTTTATTGAGAATTGTTTGGTCTGATTCATATAATATTTACCTACGGAATTTGTAATTTCTAATGACAGGAAATTTCAGGAAAATTGGGGCGTTACACAAAGAACCATGCCAAGCCATGCCATGACCATACCGTCATACCTCTCACCCATGCCTTCCAATGACCAATCGTTGAAGATATTTTCCTCCCCAAGGCCTTGAAAACCATCGGCCTTTCCTCTGGCAGCCCCATGGTTGCATTTTTCTATAAATACCAAGCCTTAAGAACTTGGTTACACTTTAGAAAACTTGCCAAGTTCAAGCTTTCTTGCAATTCCCTCACTTTTCTCTCAATTCTCTTCATCTTGTTATCTTTCCTCCACCACCAAAGAAACCTTTCCACCACCACAAACAACCACTACTCCCCCACCTCAAACCACCTCTCAAACACTAAACATTTCCATTCCCAAGCTCACACTTTCAAGAAAAATTCATCTTCCTTGTGCTTCCACCTTGGCCAAATCATCATCACCATCAAAGAGAAGATTTTGTCTTCTCACTTCATCAAAACTCAAGCTTTCTTTCATCTCATCCAAGAGTTCATTTGGTAGGGGTTTATTTTCAAAGTTTTGTTTGCTTTTTTTAAGAAAAGTTCTAGTTTTCTCTTATTTCAAAGCTCTTCCTTTTCCTCTTTTCATTTCTGCCTTAGAACCTTGTGATGAGAAAAACTTTGGCTTGATATGAGGTTTCAAGATAATGGTCTTGTGATACCATGTGAGAAATCTCTAAAGCTTGAAAACTTGGTCTTGGACCATATATGATTTCGTTTCTTTTTCCTTTCCTTACTCAAGATTTCGGTTCTCTTTTCTTTTTCCCCTCTATGATTTTGATTTTCACTTCGTTTATTTGAACAAAGTTTGATAAAAATGTTAAGTAGTCTACTAAAGTTTTGTTTAAGAAAATTAATCATATGTTTTCAAATAGCTCTAAGCTTACCCTTACCAACCTTAAAGTTGGTCGTTTAGAGTTTACTCTAGATTGAAACCCATGAGCAATAAAATGAAGAATATGAGTAGTTTTTTTTATGTTTGTTTTGATAAGTGTTGAAGTTTATCTCTTAGTCCATTTTCTTGAGCTTGATGATGATGTTCAAACCATAAGACTTCTTTGAAGACTTGGTGCCAAGAACTCTAAAGCTCACTTTACATTGTTAGATACATATTGGGTTAAGGCTATTGATGTTCCTCTAAAGTCTTGCTTGAACTCTAGTTAAGATAAATAAGTTGCATCCATGTTTAATTTATGCCTTGCATATCATGTTTACTTTTGATGCCATCACTAAGCTCTCAAAAATAAATAAATGAACTTGCATTTCATGTTTAAATTTCCAAGCTTGCATTTCATGTTTATATTTCAAGTTATCACTTAATCTTTAAAGATAATAATGAGGTTGCATCTCATATTTATTCTATGCTCTCACTTTACTTTATAATGAAGAGTAAAATAAAGTGCATAGCATGTTTATGTTTATGTCATCACCTAAATACTCTAGAGCTCAAAGACTTGCCCAAGTATCACAAGTAAAGTTTTAAAAAATGGAGCTCTCCAAGAGTGCCATTTTGGCCTTGTGATGATGATGATGGACTTGATATGAGTTCATCTAATCATAAGTGCCAATAACCTATGTTTTGGAATTTTCTAAGCTTAAGTGAACTTAGAAAGCCTTATGAACATGATTCTATGTTTTAAATCCCCTTTTTGGGCAAAATAAATTAGCTACTTCCCTTACTCATGTTTACATGATTTTAATGAAATAAATTAGTTTCTAAAAGAGTTTTGAGTTCCTAAAATTATTCCAAGATAAAACTAGCAACTATATGCACTTAAAACATGAATTTATGTGATTATGTGTGATATACATTTCATTTCTGCCTTGTTCCTTTGGCCACTATATTAATTCTGTTTTATGGAGTTAAAATGTGTAAAATTACATTTGAGTGAAGCAAGGACTGACTTAGGGAAGTTAGGAAAGAATAAGTAACTAGAAAGGACTTAAATGAGAATTCTAGAACACTTAGACACAAGAAATGTAAATTCTATTCATAATTGAACTTAAGGAAAATGGTTTATAATTAGTGGATATGTGTAGGAATCCCTAATAATTGGTTTAGGAATTGAATATAGAGCCTTAGGCCAAAACAAGTGACTTAGAAAGGGTTAATGAGCATAATCTAGAACCCGTAATAGAATTATACTATCCGCTGATGTAATACCCTGATATTTAACCTACGCTTACGCATTAAAATTAATTATTAGTTATTACTTCCTTTTGAACTCATTTGTGAAATTACTTAGTGGAAAATACGGTAAATTTTTTAAATGGATTATATGCATAAAATAAAATGCGAGTCTTTGCGTATAACGTAAATGAAACGTAGCGGAAGAGCAACTAAATCATGCAAGGTAAGGCAATTGAATTATACAAGACAAAAGCAACATGGAACACCTTAATCATAAAAACATCCATCATAATATTAATCATAAAAGTTTAGTACATAACGAAATATAAATATGAAGCCATACCCATACTAGGGGAGTTAGGATAGAATTATAAAATACACGAAACATAAATATTTATACAAAAGAAGTTTCAAAGATACATCCCCAAACTAAGACTACCCTCTCCCTCGAACTATGGATGATGTTCTCCTCGTCCTTTTATGGCACATACCCAATGAACTGGGCAAGCTCCTCGGGTGCATGAAGATCTGAAGGGAGGGCGAACATGACCTCCGAACTGGGCGCATTTCTGCGTTGCTAGCCTCCGCTGCGTACCGTCTCCCCACCCCTTGAATATCCATGGGAACCGCAGGGGCAGACCCCTCCTAGAAGGATGATAAGGGGATCCTCCGACGATCGCTTCCAATGCCTCCTGCGAGGAACGTATCCCAGAGCCACGTACTGCTGAAAATGATGGTTGCACAACGCTTTACTCATCGCTGGTTGCATCCTCTCGATATCAAATCATCACCATAGGGAGAAGTCAAGTAAAACCAAACTGGAAAATGGAATGCAAATGGACGATCCCATGTATGCAAAAATGCATAGACACAATAACCCTCGAAGTGGTAGGATCATGATCCTCGATGCATCTCCCACACGGGCGCATCAACAAAAATCACGAACGACGCCATCGTAATTAGAGACGTAACGAAGAGAGAAACATGGGAGGGGGTGAGAATCTTGCTAAAGAATCTCTAGGGAAATCCTCTATTGTCATCGTTCACGTCCCAGGAACCTTGGGTTTATTATAAAAGGTTAAACATGCATAGGTTCATTATGAGGTTTTCGGAGATAATTATCCAAGGTCCGTGTCTTTTATAATGAATCTTATTGCATGTATGTAGCATAGTAGAACATGAATGCATGGCAATACTTTAGGCAAACTAAACAATAATCACTCATCATATAAGTGGCATGTAACTTCTCTTGAACATCGTTCCTTCTTCTCAAACTTGTGACACTAAGCATCATAATAGTAACCGCACCCTAAAACTAGGCTATGAGCTCATACCTTAACTAGTCGTCACTAGTTCTTACTTATCCTCTTGATAAGCAAATCATAATCATAATCATCATAATAATCCCGAACTCTAGAGTACGGGTAGGGGGCTAAGGATCACCCATCATGGGACTTTTTCCTTCTTCGAAACGCATCGACTGGTTAAGACCAGGACTTTGTCCGCTTTGGCAGGCTAATGTCGATGCCCTCACGCTTTGCCTTCTCTCACTTGGAGAAAGAGAAGACGTTTCGGTGTGTCACATTAAACATCTTTTTTTTAAAAAAAAAAACTCTTAAGCTCTCAAATTTGATGGAAATTGTAGCATAACGACTTGCACTTTAAATTTCCTCAAATTTGAGTCATGCCACATAACTCACATAATGCATGTTGTCTTAAAATTCCTCAATCCAATAAACCTTTCCATCATAAACATACTTTCTTTGATTCATTTGTATCACATAGCCTCATGCATTATGCCCATAATATACCAAAAAAATCATCACAACACACCATGAATCCTCATGTTCTCATACTCATTAACACGTACATAACACAAGCATATACGCACGATCTCCTTCTCACATCACACTTCCTATCTCATATCGTCTTATGCTTTGGCCTTTATGGGTCTTAACTTATGTTCTAATCATTCTAATACCCATATTACATCTTATTACACCCAAGAGATCATTACTTATAATTCACTAAGATTTAGGCTTACTAAAAATTCCAAACAGCATTATACATTTAAGGGCAGAAAAATATCATACGCTTACTGGCTTAGATCTCCTCCCGTGACCCTTTTTAAGATCCGTCTTCGCCTAAGGCCCTATAATCAATTCCTAAACCAATTATGAGATTCCTAGGCATGTTTACTAAGTTATAAAATTTTTTCTAATCTAACTATGCTGAGATAGAATTGCATATTACCATGTCTAAGTGTGCTAGAATTCCCATTTTAAGTCCTTATCATCACCTTAAGCTTTGTAATTAATACCTAATCATTTATGAAGAGTTTTTATATATGTTTTACTGATTATGAACCATTTATCCTTGAATTAATCATGCTGGAACAGGTTTGCATTTTTCCATAGTTAGGTGTTCTAGAATTCTAAATTTGAACCCTTTTTAGTTACTTAATCCTTTCTAACTTCTCTAAAATGTTCCTTACTTCACTCAAACATAATTTTACACATTTCCACACCATAAAACAGATTAGTGCAGTGGCCAAACATGGAGTTACAGAACCAAAATATTTCACCAAAAACCACATAAAATCATGCTTTAGAAGTGCATAGTTTTACTAGTTTTCTCTTGGAATGGTTTTAGGAACTCAAAACTCTTTTAGAACTCAAATCCTTACATTAAAATCATGTGATTACACATGAGGCCAGTAGCTAAATTAACTTGCTCATAAAATAGATTTAAAATGTATAACTTCATTCATAATGTTGCTTAGGTGCTCCTAAGCTTAGAAAAATTGCAAAACATGAACTATGGACACTTGTGATTAGAGGAACTCACACTAAGTCCATCATCATCACCACAAGGCCGATGGCTTCTTTGAAAAACCAACATTTTTTAAAACCTTACATAGGATACTTGGGCAAGTCTTTGAGCTCTAGATCATTAAAGTGATGACATAAACTTAAACATGCTATGCACCTCATTTTTGTTCTTCATTAGAAAATAAAGTGAGAGCATAAAATAAACATGAGATGCACTCATTTGTTATCTTTATAGTTTAAGTGATAGCATAGAATATAAACATGGTAGACAAGAAAGTAAACATGAAATGCAAGATTCAATTCTTTATTTTAGTGCTCTAGGCCCCTTAGGTATTTGCCCCAAATCAACAAACAACTTTAAGGTTGAAATAGGTAGGCTTTGAGATTTATTAAGTGAGGATGCACATTCTTGTTTTAATCTTTAAGTTGTTTAGTGATGACTTGAAAATAAACATGCTTGCAAAGCATTAAAGTAAACATGAATGCATTATTTTAGATCTTAGCTAGAGCCCTTTGCAAGACTTTAAAGGAACATAAAACCTCAACCCATTATGTATCATAAAGCAAACTTTAGAGTTCTTAGCACCTAGACTTCAAGGAAGCTTAAGGTTTGAACTTCATCATCAAGCTTCAAGAAAATGATTCAAGTGGCAAAACCATAGCAAACATTCAAAGAACCATTCTCATATTTTTAGCAACCCTTTTCCAAAACCAGAGTAAAGGTTGAATACTAAGAAGAAAAGAAATGGGAACCAAAGCTTGAACAAGATAAAAAGGAAAACTAAACCTTAAAGGAATGAAAACCAAACTTTGAACTAGGAAAAACTAGAAGGAACCAAAATCATAAGGGAAAAGAAATGAAAAACAAAAACTTTGAACTTGTAAAAAGAAGGGAAAACCAAGTTTGTATATGGTCCAAGACCAAGTTCCAAGCTTTAGAGGCTTCTCTCATGACAAACAACTAACCATTTCCATGAAACCTCATCATCAAGCTAAAGTTTTTTTCAACAAAAGGCACCATGGCCGAAATGCAAGGAAGAAGAAAAGAGTTTAAAACCAAGAGAAGATAGAAACTTTTTCAAAGATAGTAAAGAAAAACTTGAAGAAAATCCCTACCTAAGGAAGTATTTGAAGAAATGAAAGAAAGCTTGAGTTCTTAAGAGTTGAGAAGACAAAATCTTCTCTGATGTGGGTGTGTTCGGCCAAGAGGGAACTCAAGGGAGGTGATTTTCCTTGAGTTTCTAAGCTTGGAAATGGCAAGTTTAAGTATTTGAGAGATGGTTTAAGGTGAGGTGGTGGTTTATGGTTGTTTGTAGTGGTGGAAAGGTTCTTTAAAAGGAAGAAGATGAAGAAGATGAAGAGAGTTTTGAGAGAAAATGCAAGAAATTGTAAGACAACTAAACTTAGCAAATGATCTAAAGTGTATCAAGTTTCTTCAAGGCTTGGTATTTATAGAAAATTTTGAACAATGGAGGCTGCAAGGAAGGATGGCCGACGCCTTGCTTGGTCATTTGGGGAAGAAATATCTCTTACAAGGTATGGCTTTGAGTATGGGTTCAAGTATGGTTGAGTATGGGCACAAGTATGGCAAGGCATGGTCTATGGAGTGAGATAAAATTCAACATGGACACTTTTCCTAGGCCATGCATTCGGCCAACTTTAGCCAAGGGAGGATTAGTTTGCTCATGTAATTGTGGTTTAGTGATGTGTTTAGGTGTTTCTTTGATTAAGGTTTTGGTTAGGAGTTGTAAGAAAGTGTTTAGGTGAGGTAATTGGCTAATTAAGGTTGTCAAGACTTGATTAGGAGGGTAATCTTGTTAGATTAACAATTTTAAAATCATTCTTTGGTCAAATGAGGTATGGCACAATTCCTTAATTTAAGGAATTGGAGAGAGAAATATATTCAAGATTCCATGACTAGGAATCTTGAATTAAGAATGCAATTAGAGTTTACTAAGCAATCTTAGGTTCTAATTAACCTTAATAAATTATTTTGACTCTAGATTAATTATCAAAATAAATTAATCTTCGATTAGAGCCTAATATTGCTTAGGTTTGCTTAATTGAGTTATTAGGCTCACTGTACACTTCTAGGGTAAAATGGTAATTTTGCACTAAGCCCGCCCTGACCTTCCAGGCCCGACTAAACATCAAACATCACTTAAAAACATCATTCTAAACTTCCTGAAAATTTAGCCAACCACCTTTACTCGTGTAGAACACAGGAGGGGTATTTTGGTCATTTTGAGCCGAATTTTAGAAAACGAGATTTTCACCTCTGAATATCAATTGTAACATAATACAATCCCCTTTAAACATTGAGTTGACCCATCGAGGACTGCCTGTTGACTGCCCTTTAATTCCGGTAATGACCCAGGGCATTTCTATTTGCACTTAATAGAGAAATTCCTGGCTTACACTTAATTATGCAATGCGTTTAGAAGAGTTAGTGAGCATAAATATTAGAAAGAATTACAAGTAGTGATCCCTAGGTCTATCAAAGATCTATAATGGGCATTAGGATAACTAGAACACAAGTTTTAAGACTCTAGTGCCAAAGCATAAGAGACCATAAGAGGAGACATAACGTAAGTAAGTGATCAAGTGAACATATATTTATGTTATGTTGAGAGCATGCGATAGTATTCATGTTATATGTATGAGAATATGTGAATTTATGACGTGATTGTTATGATAATGCAGGATGCTATTGAGATCATAAGGATATAAGATGATGATGAAAGGAGGAATATGTTTATATGACTTTAAAAGATTTGTTAACTAAGGTATTGCATGAGAAATATGTGTTTGGAAGTTGTGCATGACTCAAATTTGAGGAAATTCGTTGTACAGCCGTTATGCTGAATTTCTATCAAATTTGAGAGACTTAGAAGTTTTTGAGTGAGATTTTAAAGGTGACATGCCGAGACGCATTTCTCCCTTACCTGAGAGAAAGTAAACCCATCTGGGTGTGGTTGTCCATACCGAACAAACAAGTTATTGGTCTTAACCAAGTCTGATGCGTTTCGTATACGAATGTACTTCTCCTGATGGTGAGGAGAAGGTAAAACCGTGAGGCATCAACATTAGCCTCCAAAGTTACAAAGTCACTGGTTTTAACCAAAGTGATGCGTTTCCAAGGAAGTCCCATGATGGGTGATTCTTAGGCCCCCTAGCCATACTTAGGAGTTGGATTATTATGATTGTGATTATGTTACACTTATAAAGAGGATAAGTAAGAACTAATGATGACTAGTCAAGGTATGAGCTCATAGCCTAGTTTTTAGGGTGGCGATGATTCTAAGTTTGATACCTTTATGTCACAAGTTTGAAAGAAAAAGGATGTGAAGTTCCATGCGTATGAAAGAGAAATGTTTTCATGAGAAGTACATGCCACTTATGTGATGATAAATTGTTGATGTCATGTTTTATTTGTTTGTTTGCATAAAGTATTGCTATGCATTCATGTTTTGCTATGCTTGCATACATACATTAAGATTTATCATAAAAGAGCATCTAACCTTGGATAATTACTTTTATAAAACCTAATAATAGACCTTTGCATGTTAAATCTTTTCAAAATAAACCCAAGGTTCCTGAGACGTAGGCGATGACATTAGGATAGGGAATTTCCTATGAGATTCTTTAGAAGATTCTCACCCCCTCTTTTTCTTCCGTTACATCTTCGAGACTTTATGGCGACATTCGTGGTCTCATTGACATGCCACCTGGGAGGTGCACTTGACCTGAGCATCAGCGTATCATTCAGGGTCGACGTGTTGTCCATATTTTGCACATAGGACGCCCATTCGCATATCCAGTTTCCAGCTTCCGCCTTACTCCTACTTTTCCTGTGGGCGATGACCTGATCTTCGAGAGGATTTACCCCACGACGAACAAATCGGCCCGCCTTCGGCTTTGACCCTGTGCCACTTCCCCAAGTATGTTCCTCGCTGAAGGCGTTCCGAGATTGACCCATCGGAGGACTCCCCACCCATATCTATTCTGGAGGGATCTGCCCATGGTCCCCATGGACATAAGGAGAGGTAGCAAGGACACGATACGAGTCGGAGGCTAGCCCGATGCCCTCAGATACTCCCACGTCGAGGAGGTCATTTCCCCTTTCCGCTTGCACGTACCTAAGGAGCTACCCAAGTCATCGGGTATGTACCTTCTAACACCTTAATATTTAACCCTACACGAACGTATAAAATTAATTATTAGTTATTACTTCCCTTTAAAACTTGTTTGTAAAATTACTTAGCGGAAAACATGGTAAATTTTTTTTTGAACTTAATATATGTAAAAGATGCTAGCCGTCGTGTGACATAAACGAAACGTAAAGCGGGGAGAAAAAATAAATCATGCAATACAAAAGCAAATAGAACACCTCACCCATAGAAATAATCATCATAACATTAAATATCATAGTTGAGTACATCACTAAACATAAAAAAACATAAAGTCATACCCATATAAATTGGAGAGCTTAGGATAAGAGAAAATACAAGAAAAGAAATAAGAAACATAAATAATGGATACATGGAAAGCTCCCAGACATACCCCAGCCTAAAACAAACCTCCCCCCTAAAGCCTATAGATGACGTAATCCTTAGACAGAGATAGAGCCCACAAACTACCTAGCTCTTGGATAAGCCCACGAAACGGGGCGTGGGCATGCGATTCGCGAGCGACGTGGCCTCCTCGCGAGGACGTTTTCTTGCTAATGTACACGCCTCACAAGCCTTTTGCAGAGAATGAATCCCGGCTACCCTAGACGTCCATAGGCACGAGGGGCCCAGCCCTTTAATAAGTGGGTCTTCTGGAATCATTAGGAGTTCCTCCCCGGAGGTAAGAGGGAACGATTCCCTGAAAGCTCGCACCGTTAAAGACAAAGGTTGGGCATGGTGGTTCCGCCATCATCTGGTCGGTCCTTTAGATCAATCGTCGTAGTAAGGTCCTACGTTTATTTCGCATGAATGATCCATGCCCCCTTGAAACCCAATTTTATCCTGGCCATCCTCAAGGGGATGTTTTGATGTTATAGGGGATTATATGTGTTATGTGTGGTAATAGAGTAGAAGAATCTCATTTTGAATTTTGAAACCTTAAATTACCAAAATGCCCCTGGCTAAGGTTATCGTTTTACTTCCAATTTAGCCGACTTTACCAAAGGTTTTAAATTATGTTTTAAGTGGAGTTTAACAATGTTAAGCCCGTATTCCCAATTTTGGTGAAATTACCATTTACCCTTAGAAAGAGACAGTGAGCTAATGGTTAATTACAAACAAGCTATTAGGCTCTAATCAAGATTAATTTATTTTGATAATTAATCTAGAGTCAAAATAATTTATTAAGGTTAATTAGAACCAAAGATCTTAGTTAAATTCTAATTACATCTTTTAATTTAGTTTTTAGTGATGGAATCTTATATTTTTTCTCTCTAATTCCTTAAATTAAGGAATTGTCATACCTTCATTTGACTAAAGAATTATTTAAATTGTATTTAGGATTATTCTGAATCAAGTATTGACAACCTTAATTAGTCATTACTCACTTTCTTACAAACTAAACCAACCTTAATCAAAGAAACACCTAACACATCACTAAATGAACAAATTATCCTCCCCTTGTCACACAAAGCTTGAGAGCATGAAGGATAATTTGTTCATGTAATTGTGGTTTAGTGATGTGTTTAGGTGTTTCTTTGATTAAGGTTTTGGTTAGGAGTTTGTAAGAAAGTGTTTAGGTGAGGTAATGGCTAATTAAGGTTGTCAAGACATGATTAGGGAGTGACTTACTAGATTAACAATTTAAAATCATTCTTTTAGTCAAATGAAGGTATTAGCACAATTCCTTAATTTAAGGAATTGGAGAGAAATATACTATTTGAATTCCATGACTAGGAATCTTGAATTAAAAGATGTAATTAGAGTTTAACCAAACAATCTTAGGTTCTAATTAACCTTAATAAATTATTTTGACTCTAGATTAATTATCAAATAAATTAATCTTCAATTAGAGCCTAATATTGCTTAGGTTTGCTTAATTACGCATTAGGCTCACTTACATCGTTCTTAGGGCAAATGATAATTTTGCACTAAAACTGTCTGGACTTTCCTGCTCTAACTAAACATCAAAAACCACTCATAAACATCATTTGAACTTCCTGGAAGTTCCAGGCCCAAACGGCACCTTTACCCGCGCAAAACTGGGTATTTGGTCATTTTAAGCCAAATTTTAAAATGAGATTTTCACCTCCTAATACCAAACATAACAGTTATGATCCCCTTCAAACATTGAATTGACCCATTTTAGGACTGCAAGTCCCTTCCCCCAATTCCAGGAAAAATGACCTCAAGGGCATTTTAGTCATTTGCACTCAAACAGAAAATTGGACGTTACACCTTCCAGGGATGAAGACCAACTTAGGCAGGTTTTGAGGGAGGTAGCTATAGCTTGGGTTTGGTCTTTTGGAGCTTCCCTGTATTTGTTGTTCATGTTTACTTTCTATTTATGTATTTTCTTGTTCTACGTTTCAGAAACTTGACTTTATATGGGTATGACTTTATTTAGTCTTTATTTTAGTTGGTGCATTCAGGAACATGTATTCAACTATGTTATCTAATATTATGATATTTGCTTCTATGGATGAATGCGTCCTTTGTTGCTTTTAATTTGTGTTTAAGTTCTTTGCCGTTTTACGATGCGTTTATAGGAGTATGCGATGACTCATGTTTTGTTTTACATGTTTTCAAAAAAAAATTTTACCTATATTTTCCTCTAAGTATTTTGATAAAAAGGAATTTAAAGAAGTAATAACTAATAATTAATCTTAATACGTCCTAGGCATGTTGGGTTAAATATTAGGGTGTTACAAAATCCTCACTCACCTCACCATCACTTTTATTTGTTGTTCTTACTGATTTAGGGGAGGTTTTGATTGGCTTGGATCAAAAAATTTGGTGTGGAGGCAGAAGCAAAGGCCAAGCACAAAGACAAAAGCTTTCAAGAACCAAGTAGGGTTTTTGTTGCCTTCTCGTCAAATTTTTCTAATCTATTTTGGTTTAGCTAGGTCCAAATTTTCTATTGTATTGGTTGATATTATGTTGATATTGATGTGTGAATTTTGGTTGTATGTTTGGATGGTGTTAGAAATGGTTTTTATCAAAATAAGTTTAGACCAGGTTGCTGGAATTTCTGTTTTCCTAGATAGGAGTTGTTCATGAATTTTCTGGTATAATTGTGGGTGTTTTCATGAGCTATAAAAATTATATGTTTGATTTAACATCTTAAAATAACTATATGAATTTTCTTGGGTGTTGATTTTAAGGTTTACTGCCTAAAAAATCAGAAACCGAAATGAGACTGATGTTGTCTTGATTGTTGAAATTGAAACAATAAGATTGTATGATTTTCATTATCATAGTAAATGATTGAACCAGCACTTGAAATTTTTACACAAAGTTAATACATGTTGAAGTATCACTGTAAATTTTATTGTGTATTGGTTTCATCATTTGCTAGAGTTAAAAATTATGAGAACTCTAGTTTGAGCTATGAATTTGTGGTCCTTGACCATGAAATTGTAGAATTTATTGAAGAAGTTAGAGAGTCTCCGTTTATGTTGAAATTTTTATGGTGCCTTGTGAAAAATTGAATGTCTTGAATAATTTTATAGCCTCAGAATTGATTTTTGATGGCAAATAAATTTGTACTACAAAGGTATGAAATCTGCCATTGTGTGGAAATGGATTGATGTTGTGAATTGATGAACTAATGGCATTTTTGGTTCTAGTATGACATGAATACTTGATGTTACCTATTTGGCCATGTGACTTGTCACATATTAATGCATGCTAGAGGAAGTAAAGAGTGGTTTATGAGACATGATTGAGATTTCATTGTGAATGAAATGCCTTTATGTGCTTTATGCATGCATTTGAAAAAAGAAAAGAGAATGTACAAAGTCTACTGTGCATGTTTTGACATATGGACAAAATAAAACAAGACTTAGGTTGAATAAGGGGAAGGAAATAGAAAAGAGGAACTCTCCAATTTATAGTCAGGAGACGTATCCTAGGAATAGATCTGTGTATCGAGAAATGGAAAAATGAAGTTCGATGATCACGTAATAGGAATGTCAGTCCTTAGAAGCAGTCATTTCCCTTGTGGTGTGATCCAACAAATACCATTTGGTATAAATTATCTATTATGGAATTGTCCACAACAAATACCCGTTGGTATAAACTAAGTCTTTCCTATGTCAATGAAAAGAGAAAAATGCACTCATTTGATCTTTGTGGCCACAAGTGAAACCATGTCACTTTGAGATAAGTTCATTGCATGTATTATATGCTACTCATCTTATTTTGAATTGTCTGCCTAGGATGATTTACTCAATGTTAAAACACTATAAGATATATGCTTTAAGTGATTGAATGCTAAAAGAAACCTACTTCGAGGAATGGTTTTTGAACACTAAAATGAATCTTTGATATATGTAGCATGCTCACATTTTCTTAATAAACCAAAGTGGCTGGGGCAATGACGATGACATTATGATGGTGTAACTAGGGAGTTGCCCTACTGAGAATTGTGTAATTCTCACCCGTATGTCTTTTTGTGTTTCCATGTCGCCTCTAGGCTAATCCAGAATATCAAGGCGCTATACTAAGGAATCGGATCGTGGTAGTTTAGTAGTTAGTGCTTTTATTATGTTGTACTTAGTGGTGTGTATATGCTTGTAAACATAATAGAGAACTTGTATGTATTCAATCTCATAGAAGAGCTTCCTTTTGTATTTACTTATAAAATAAATAAATGTTTTGTTTATTTGTTTGTTGTATGTATTTAATAGAACTACGAATTAGTTACTACTTGATTCTATCATTCTTGCCATAGTGCAACTAAGAAAGGTCCGCTAATTTATAAGTAACAATCCTAAGCATAGTGTCATTACTTAAGGATGATATTGCACTTGGGAGGATGTTACATTATGGTATCAGAATAGTTCATCCTTGTAGGACCTTGAGGAATAGACTAGCTATGCTTCCTTAGTAAATGTCATGCATTATAATTTTATATATGTGTATGACTATTGTTGGATGTTGTGGATTACTGCCACACTTACTTGGTATTTGGTTCTGATCAACTCAATAATTCTTGTTTGGTGTGACAGGAACGATGACTTTAAATTGGAAAACTAGGAGCGAGGAAATAACGAAAATGATGGACACCTTTCATGAGTGGTGGAGCCATGAGAGAACAAACCTGCAGCCAAAAGGATGATGGAAGCTGATCGACATGTCGAAGGAAATCCCATGGGAATCCTGAGGAGTAGAAGTGGATAGGGATGCAGAAGTTTGGAGAGTTTTAGAAACAAACTTCCGCCTTTCCAAGGAGCCTTCAATCCAAGTAAAGCAGAGGAATAGGTTAAGGCCATGGAGAAGATTTTCTCAGCTCCTCCTGCAAAGATCCAGAAAGTGGCTTTTGCTACCTATATGTTGGAAGCAGATGCCGAATTTTGGTGGGTTGGCTCCAAGGGATTATTCAAAGCTTCTCAAACTAAAGTCACCTGGGATATCTTCAGGAAGCTTTCTACCATAAGTATTTCCCGCTTTGGAAAAAATGCAAAAGATTGGAATTCATGGCGCTTAAGCAAGGATCTATGAGCATAGCAGTATACAACCAAATTTGAGGAGCTCTGAGTTTCCACTATTACCATAATCCTAATGAAGTTTGGAAGTGCATGAAGTATGAAGGAGGATTACGTGAGGATATTGAGGCACCTATGAGTCTTTTGGAGATCGAGGATTATGCGACTCTGGTAAACAAGTGCAGGCGTGTAGAAGATTTCAACGAGAAACGCAAACATCCAATTGATTAGAAAACTTTTAAAGAAGATTGTACCTGCAGGTCAGATTATGAGGAAGCCCGCCCTTAAGGAAGTATTCCAGCCAAATCCGTATGAGGATAAACAACAACAATAGTCAACCACGAGACAAGATTGTTTAAAATGTGGAAGGAACCATGAGGATAGACCTTGCTTGGCTGGACAATACATATGCTACCGTTGTGGCAAACTAGGGCATAAGATTTGGGAGTGTCAGAAAGATATCAAAAACCTCTTGAGAAGCCAACACATAGAAATACTAAGAGTTAATGGGGACATCACCACCTAACAATCCGATCAAGGAGGAACGTTTAGGATTCAATTGTTCCCTTTTGTTTGCCTATGTGTAAATTTCTTGTTTGATTTATGAAAATTGTCTTTTGAAAGTGTTTTTAAATGAAATTTGAGGGCAAAATTCTTTTTAAGGTGGGTGGTAATGTAACACCCGAAAATTATTTAAAAAATTAAGTTGAGCTTTGTTATTCATAATTTCAAAAATCTAACAGATAATAAAATGATGAGGGTGGCCCACGACCTAAAAAAAAAATTTCTGGCTTGGTGAATAATAACCTTGCCCCCATAAGCCCTTGGATTAAACCCTAGATCCTGGATCAAAATGTTGGACTAGAAAAGAGAAAATTAAGAGTAGAATAATTATGAATAAAGATTTTATACCTGGAATTAATTTTCTGGATATCTAATTACTCTGGTATGGTATTTTACCCATTCGGAATATCGATATGTATTTCTTATATCAATTGAAACTTGCATGAAGTTCCACCTAGCTAGCCAAGTGTGTGGTTGAGTGAAGCCACATCATTTCCTTCATCATTAGCTAATAGAAATCTTACAAAATTCTACCTATTTATCTTAAGGAAACAATTTTTTGGTGGAAAACTTATAAGACATCTTATAAGTTAAATGAAGAAAAAAGAATCCTCATTTCTTTCCTCCCAAGTTTGGCCATGCCCACCCAAGATCCGCTTCTCACTTTGTTCCTCATCAAGTATCATAAATCAACTAGAAATTTAAGCTACAACATTAAAGAGTTCATAACCAAAGCCCAAACTACAACCTACCTATTGTAATCCTAATTCAACTCTCTATAGAAAATCCACACCTCACATGACGATCACTTTTATCTGTTGTTCTTACTGATTTATGGGAGGCTTTGATTGGCTTGGATAAAAAAATTTGGTGTGGAGGCACAAGCAAAGGCCAAGAACAAAGACAAAAGCTTTCAAGAACCAAGTAAGGTTTTATTGCCTTCTCTTGTCAAATTTTTCTGATTGTTTTGGGTTGGTCTAGGTCAGAAATTTCTGGTTTTGTTGGTTGATATTATGTTGATATTGATGTGTGAATTTTAGTGGTGTCTTTGGATAGTGTTAGAAAATGGTTTTTATCAAAAGAAGTTTGGACTAGGTAGCTGAATTTTGTTTTTCCAGAAGAGGTTGTTCACGAATTTTCTGGTATAATTTGGGTGTTTTCATGAGCTATAAAAATTATATGTTTGATTTAACATTGAATTTTCTTGGGTGTTGATTTTAATTTTTACTAACTTAAAAAATCAGAACCGAAATGAGACTAATACTATCTTGATTGTTGAAACTGAAGCAATAAGATTGTCTAATTTTATTATCATAGCAAATGATTGAATTGGCCCTTGAAATTTTTACACAAAGTTAATAACATGTTGAAGTATCACTGTAAATTTTATTGTGTATTGGTTCAATCATTTTCTAGAGTTAAAAATTATGAGAACTCTGGTCTAGTTGTGAATTGGTGGTCCCTGACCATGAATTTGTACAATTTATTGAAGGAGTTAGAGAGCTCCGTTTGCATTGAAATTTTTATGGCACCTTGTGGACACATTGACGTGTCTTTAATAATTTTTATAGCCTCTGAATTGATTGTTTGATAGGCAAATAAATTTGTGCTACAAAGGTATGAAATCTGCCATTGTGCTGAAATGGATTGATATTGTGAATTGATGAACTAATGGCATTTTTTGTTCTAGTATGACATGAATACTTGATGTTACCTATTTGGCCATGTGACTTGTGACATATAAATGCATGCTAAAGGAAGTAAAGAGTGGCTTATGAGGTATGATTGAGATTTCATTGTGAATGAAATGTTTTTATGTGCTTTATGCATGCATTTGAAAAAAGAAGAGAATGTACAAAGTCTACTTGTGCATGTTTTGACATATGGACAAAAGAAAACAAGACTTAGGTTGAATAAGGGAAGGAAATAGTAAAGAAGAACTCCCCAATTTATAGTCGGAGACGTATTTAGGAATAGATCTGTGTGTGATTTAGAAATGGAAAAAATGAAGTTCGATGATCACGTATAGGAATGGTTGGTCCTTATACCAAATCATTTCCCTTATGTGTGTGATCCACCACAAATACCATTTGGTATAAATTATCTATTATGGAATTGTCCACAACAAATACCCGTTGGGTATAAACTAAGTCTTTCCTATGTCAATAAAGAGAAAATGCACTGATTTGATCTTTGTGGCCATAAGTGAAACCATGTCACTTTAAGATAAGTTCCATGCATGTATTATATGATACTCATCTTATTTTGAATTGTCTGCCCCATGATTGTTAAAACACTATAAGATATATGCTTTAAGTGATTGAATGCTAAAAGAAACCCACTTCGAAGGAATGGTTTTTGAACACTAAAATAAATCTTTGATATATGTAGCATGCTCACATTTTGTTAATAAACCAAGTGGCTTGGGGCGATGACGATGACATTATGATAGTGTAACTAGGGAGTTGCCCTACTAGAATTGTGTAATTCTCACCCTATGTCTTTTTGTGTTTCCGTGTCACCTCCAGGTTGATCCAGAAACAAGGCTACTATACTAAAGGAATCGAATTGCGGTAGTTTAGTAGTTAGTGCTTTTATTATGTTGTACTTATGGTGTGTATATGTTTGTAAACATAATAGAGAACTTGTATGTATTCAATCATAGAAGAGCTTCCTTTTTTACTTACTTATAAAATAAATAAATGTTTTGTTTATTTGTTGTATATATTTAATAGAACTACGAATTAGTTACTACTCGACTTAATCATTCTTGCCATAGGCAACTAAGAAAGGTCCACTAATTTATAAGTTACAACTCCTAAGCATAGTGTCATTACTTAAGGATGATATTGCGCTTGGAAGGAGATTTCTTCATTATGTATCATATTTTGAAGATGAAAGTTACTTTTAAGATCTAACTTGGTTTCTTGCTATGAAAATCCTTTCTTTGTGTGTAGAACATACCAATGTTCATTTCAAGGATTATTTTCACTTCATTTAAGTTCTAAATCTATTTGAATGAGATTAAACATGTTCATATATGATAACGTAAAAATAAAACTTATTAAAGGAACTTGTATGTTAATGAGAATAGTCCTTTAAGTGCTCTAGAAACTCAAGTAAAAGATTAGTCATTCTACAAAATATTTTAACAAAATTAGCTTTGTTATCACTCAAAACTTTAAGCAATAATACTTTCTAAGGTGTTCCTAGCTAACAATCTCCCCCTTTTTTATGATGACAAACTTAATTTGAGAAAATCTTTTGGAGAGTATTTTGAAAGAAAATATATCACTAAAATAAACTCGAATCAAAGCAATTTTAATATTCTTTCAAAACTTATTTGTTGATAGAGTTTCAAAAGGTAACTGACTTAAGGTTCGTTGTGATGTTAAAGGGCATTCAACATCCTTAAGTGACTAATCATAGTTGTTTTCTTAGAAAAAATTTTGAAATGTGTTAGAGCATTTAAGCTTTTGAATAGAAACTATAATGCCCGATTTTTGCTATCATGTAAAATTACCAAAATACCCCTAATTTTGCACTAATTCGAAGCCGAATAATCATCAACAAAGTAATATAACGTTAGAGAAACATTATGAGAAATTTGAATAGCGATTTGTTGAAAGTCGCAAACCAATTTTCTGAGTGTAATGATGAATGCCCCTAAGATCATTTTTAAGAAAATCAAAGATAACCAATCTAGATTATCTTTGAGGGGTTAGTTTAATACTTGATGGGAATTATATGTGCCTTAGAGATAAAAATCTCAATTCTCAATTTTTACGTATGTAAAATTACCATTTACCCCTCAGGTAACTTTGCATGAAATCATATAATCTTTGAATTTGATTTTCACCCAAAGGTTTAAAATAACTATTTCAAGCACAATTTGAGAATGCCCAATAATATCAGAAGTTTTTAAGTGAAATTACAATTTTAGCCCTGTAATTTAAGATAGAGTTATGTTTGAAACCGTTATCATCCGGAAGCCTAAAATGGTTGTACTAAGTAATATTTGGAAAGTTTAGATAATTCCTAGTTTTATGTGAAATTACCTTTTGACCCCTAGTTAATGCTTAATGAGTTTACTTAAGTAATTAAGGCGATATTAGGCTCTAATCATTTTCAAATTGATTTCATTCATTAACCTTGAGTTAAAAATTAATTACCTAAGGTTAAAAATAATTACTTGAGGTAATTAGAGTCTAAAATTGCTTAAGGTAAAATTAAATTTTCCTTTCCTTAAAGAACTCATAAAATTAACTATTTTAAGCTTGAGGTTAAAATTTTTTAGGTAAAATCTAGTACAATTATATTTTCTTATCCTAAGTTTAGAACTTATGTTACAAATTGATTTTAATCCATTTGAAATTAACTTCATTTACTAGTGTAAGATTATTCTTTTTACCTTATCTTGATTTGTCTTAAATACCTAACCTTTCACCCTTTTTCACTAATCTATCAATTCCTAATCTTTTACCTAAGTAACTAGACATCTAATACATGTTTTACCACACTCAAATGATAAGAAATATGATCCTAAAGCAATCAGATTCCAGCACCATTTTGTTCCCCATTACACCATATTTTAATTATTTTTCCAACAAAGAAACATATCCAACATTATCACCAATTCTTTAGCTTTCTTTTCCATCATTTATGGCTATGTTTAATCAAAAGAAAACCCACCCATTTCCACCATAAGGTAATCAGCCATAATGTCTCCCATTAGTAACATATTTTAGTGTTTTCATCCATTATACATAAACAAAATTATTACAACCATTTATGCTTTCTTTCTTTAATGTTTCCTTTAATTAAAATTTGAAATAAAACTCATTTTCCAGCCTGTACCAGCAGCCATACAGCCCCAAATGGCTATAAATAGGTGCTCTTCCATGGCCAAAATGCACACACAAATACTCTTAGCCTTAGCACTTGCTTACTTGATAGTTCTTACTCAAAGTTCTCTAATTCTCTCTAGATTTCAAGCTTTCTTCTTCCTCATTCATATTCAAGAGACTCCATTCTCAACCTTTAACCAAGCCCTAAACCTCAAGCATACACATTCCAATCACAAATCAACTCCTAAACACATAACCTTTCCATTGCCAAACACAAATACACAAGAAAAATCCTTCCTCCACTCAAACCTCTCTTGTCCAAATCCATCATCATCAATAGCATCAGATTTCTCTTATTCTTAATTCATATAAGCTCAATCTTTTCCTTTTGTAAACAATAAACAACTTGGTAGGGAGTTTATTTCATGTTCTTTCTCTTGTTTTTTGCTTTAAAGTTCGATTCCTATGGCTTGTTAATGACCGTGGCTTGATGATGAGGAATCATGGTGGTGATTGTGAATCCATCATATAATCGACCTTTAAAGCTCAAGGTTTAGTTTTTCTTGTAAAAAGATTAATGGAAAAATGGTTAATTTCTTTTAAACTTATTCTTTTGAGCTTGATGATGAGTTCATGAAATAAGGTTCTTGGAACCATGGGATAAGAACTCTAAAGCTCACTTCTTCTTTGTTAAGAATAATTGGAGTTAAAGAGTTTATTCTTTAGAAGTCTGAGTTTTGAGCTTAATAAGATATAATAAGGGACTTGCATTCATGTTAATGTTTCAAGCACTTGCATATCATGTTTAATTTCCAAGCTTTACATTATCATATTTATATTTCAAGTCATCACCTAAAAGATAAGTAAATGAACTTGCATATCATGTTTAATTTCCAAGCTTTGCATTTATCATGTTTATATTTCAAGTCATCACCTAAATTCTTAAAGATAAGTAAATGGACTTGCATATCATGTTTAATTTCCAAGCTTTGCATAATCATGTTTATATTCAAGTCATCACGTTAATTCTTAAAGATAAGACAATGGAGTTGCATATCATATTTATATTTCAAGCCTTGCATATCATATTTATATTCCTAAGTTATCACCTTATAATGACTAAGATTAAAAATGAGATTGCATGGCATGTTTATGATTCTAGTTATCACTTAAATCTCTAAAGCTCAAGACTTGCTCTTTTAATCTTAAATGGAAATTTTAACCATGGACATGGTTCTAACATGTGGCCTTATAATGATAATAGGCCTACAGTTGAGTTTTACCTTATGTTAAGGCTTCACGTGTTTTCAATGCCTTGAGATAATTTTAAGAGAATCAGTAACTAGAAATGATTTATGACACAATTTTCGAAGTTCTTAGAAATTAAAATAAAAAATTCTGATGTGCTTTTATAAACTCTATAGAATGCTGTTTGGAATTGTGTTTGTGATAATCTTTATTGCCTTATGTATATCTTGATAAAGCATAGCATGTGCATTAGCTAAGCCCAAGTACTTGATTCCTGGCATCCTGAAAAGGAGGTTTACTGCTATTTGATAACATGCTTATTAGATATGTGCAAGGGTGTGATACATGTTTATGTGAATAGATTATATGAGGATATTGTGACATGATGAGGTTATAATTGATTTATTAAGACGCATGATTTATGAAGATTTATGAACATGATATGTTTTATAAAATTTATGATTTCATTATTACAGTGCATCTCAAATTTAACATGCCAAGATAAATGTGACATAAGACATACGGAAATGATCCTCTAGACTCTTAATTAAAGGTTATCAAAGGTGATCCAGAAAATGACCCTTTAGACTCCAGGAATTAATGGTTATGAAAGATGATCCTATGCCCCTAACCCGCACTCTGGAAGTCGAGAATTTAGCTTATCAAGAGGATAAGTGTAAACTAGTGATGACTAGTTAGGTATGAACTCATAACCTAAAACTCTCAAAAGGGAGAGTATTAGGGTGGCCCCAAGGAAAATAAATAAGGAATTTAAGTCACCTAAAAGAATGAACTATGTTGGAATATATGTATTTGTTATGTTATGTTCATTCAATGTGTATTCTATCTATTATATCTTGCATATGGTATGGATATGCTTCATGATATAGTATGTTGCATTCATAACATTAAGATTCATGCTAAAGACACGGACCTCTGCTAAAGGTATTTGGAAAATTAATGAATGAACTTTATGCCTGCTCACATTTTCAATACTAATTTAGGTTCCTAGGACAATGATAATGACACAATGCATTAAGAGGTAATAGTCCTATGAGATTCTTTTATAAGTTTCTCATCACCTCTTCTTTTCCTTCCATCTCATCTTAGAGGGCAATGACGATGTTCGTGATCCCATTGATGCTCTCACCTGGTAGATGTGCTTTGATCCTGTCAATTAGCCTTAACATTTTTGTGTCACTGCTATTACCACCAACTCTGCTGCTTGGATTCCTATTTTTCCCTATTGAAGTGTCATCAGGGTGCCGTTGGTGGGTGTGTTTTTACCCATAGATGTATACGATTTTCTGTTTGAGTACAAATGACCAAAATGCCTCTAAGGTCATTTTTACCGAAATTAAAGGGAGCCGGCAAGTCTTGAATGGGTCAACTTAATGTTCGAAGAGGATTATAAATGTTATGTTTGGTATCCAAGGTGAAAATCTAGTTTTCCGAATTTTCGGCAAAATGACCAAAATACCCTACGTTTTATGCGGGTAAAAGTGCCGTTTGAGCCCCGAAACTTTTCCAGAAGTTTAGAATGATGTTTATGAGTGGTTTTTGATGTTCAGTTAAGCCAGGTCCCAAGCAGTTAGTGCAAAATTACCATTTTGCCCCTAGAACAATGTACAATGAGCCTAATGACGTAATTAAGCAAACCTAAGCAATATTAGGCTCTAATCGAAGATTAATTTATTTCGATAATTAATCTAGAGTCAAAATAATTTATTAAGGTTAATTAGAACCTAAGATTTCTTAGTTAAACTCTAATTACATCTTTTAATTCAAGATTCCTAGTCATGGAATCTTGAATAGTGTTTTTCTCCAATTCCTTAAATTAAGGAATTGTGCCATACCTTCATTTGACTAAAAGAATGATTTTAAATTGTTAATCTAGTAAGATCACCCCTAAATCAAGTCTTGACAACCTTAATTAACCATTACCTCACCTAAACACTTTCTTACAAACTCCTAATCCAAACCTTAATCAAAGAAACACCTAAACACATCACTAAACCACAATTACATGAACAAATCATCCTCCTCCCTTGGCTGGAAACCTGGCCAAATACATACCCTTAAAATGTGTCACATGTTGGTTTTTATTTCACTCCAAAGGCCATACCTCAAGCCATGCCTTGACCATACCTAGCCATGCTTTCAACCATGCCTTTGAATGACAAGTTTTGAAGATATTTTCCTCCCCCTTGGCATAAGAACCGTCGACCACTCCTCCTCCAATCAGCCCCATGTTTCAAAATTTCTATAAATACCAAGCTTGAAGAACTTTGTTACACTTTAGAAGCTTTGCCAAGTTTAGTTTTCTTGCTTTTCTCTCATTTTCTTCTCTCAAGTTCTCTTCATCTTGTTCTTCTTCCTTCTCCCTCAAAGAAACCTTTCCACCACCACAAACCACCACAAACAACCTTAAACCACCATTCCCTCACCTCAAACCACCTCTCAAACACTTAACCTTTCCATTTCCAAGCTTGCATTTCAAGGAAAAATTCATCTTCCTTGGGAAACCTTGTTGGCTGAATCCTCATCCTCCTTCAGAGAAGATTTTGTCTTCTCATTCCTTCAAGAACACAAGCTTCTTCTCATTTCTTTCAAGTCTTCTTTAGGTAAGGGTTTTATCTCAAAGTTTTACTTGTTTTCTTCAAGAAAGGTTCTAGTTTTCTCTTGATTTTCAAGCCTTTCCTTCTCTTTTTCTTTTTTCCCTTGGAGCTTTTTCATGAGTAAAACTTTGGCTTGATGATGAGGTTTCAAGATAATGGTCTTGTGATGCCATGTGAGAACCTCTAAAGCTTGAAAAATTTGGTCTTGGACCATATATGTTTTTGGTTTCTTTTCTTTTTCTTGCTCATGCTTTCGGTTTTTCCTTTCTTTTCTTCCTCAAAGTTTTCGTTCTTTTCCTTTTTCCTTAATGGTTTCAGTTTCCACTTCCTTTATTTGAACAAAGTTTGATAAAAATGTTAAGTAGATCACTAAAAGTTTTGTTAAGAAAATTAATCCTATGTTTTCAAAGAGCTCTAAGCTTACCCTTGCCAACCTTAAAGTTGGTCGGCGTTCTAAGAGTTTACTCTAGATTGAAGCCCATAGCAATAAAATAAAGAATATGAGTAGTTCTTTTATGTTTGTTTAGATAAGTGTTGAGGTTTATGTCTTAGTCCATTTCCTTGAGCTTGATGATGAAGTTCAAACCAAAGACTTCTTTGAAGACTTGGTGCTAAGGACTCTAAAGCTCACTTTATGTTGTAAAGATACAAATTGGGTTAAGGTTGTAATGTTCCTCTAAAGTCTTGCAAGAGCTCTAGTTAAGATAAAATGAGTTGCATTCATGTTTATGTTTATGCCTTGCATAGCATGTTTATTTTGATGTCATCACTAAGCTCTCAAGAATAACTAAATGAACTTGCATTATCATGTTTAAATTTCCAAGCTTGCATTTCATGTTTATATTTCAAGTTATCACTTAATCTTTAAAGATAATAATGAGGTTGCATCTCATATTTATTTTATGCTCTCACTTTATTTTATAATGAAGAGTAAAACAAGTGCATAGCATGTTTAAGTTTATGCCATCACTTAAATAACCTAGAGCTCAAAGATTTACCCAAGTATCCTACATAAAGTTTTAGAAAATGGAGGCATTCAAGGAAGCCATTTCGGCCTTGTGATGATGATGATGGACTTGAGATGAGTTCATCTAATCATAAGTGCCCATAGCCTATGTCTTGGAATTTTTCTAAGCTTAGGTGTACTTAAAGAATGTTATGAACAAGACTTTGTGTTTTAAAGCTATTTTATGAGCTAAATAATTTAGCTACTGACCTCACTTGTATTTTCATTGATATTGATGAGATAAATTGGTTTCTAAAAGAGTTTTGAGTTCCTAAAATGATTCCAAGAGAAACTAGTAACTTATATGCATTTAAATCATGAATTATGTGATTATATGATGCTTGTATTTTGTATTCTGCCTTGTGTACTTGGCCACTATATAAATTTTGTTTTATGGTGTTAAAATGTGTAAAATTATGTTTGAGTGAAGCAAGGATCGATTTAGGGAAGTTAGGAAAGAACAAGTAACTAGAAAGGACTTAAAATGAGAATTCTAGAACACTTAGATGTACAAATTATAAATTCTGTTCCAACATAATTAAACTTAAGGAAAATGGGTTATAATTAATGGATATGTGTAGGAACCTAATATTTGGTTTAAGAATCAAATATAGAGCTTTAGGCAAAGATGGAACTTAGAAAGGGTCAAAGAGAGATTCTAGAACCCGTAATCATATGATAATTTTCTGCCCAAGTTATGCAATGCTGTTTGGTTATGTTAGTAAGCATAAACATTAGAGGAATTATAGGTAATGATCCCTTAGGCAAATAAAGGTCCATAATGAATGTTAGGATAATTAGAACACAAGTTTAAGACCCTAAGGGCCAAAGCATAAAACACCATGAGATAGGAGGTGTGATGTGAGAATAAGATTGAGTGAGTATATTTATGAAAATGGGAATATATTACATGCCATGAGTATGAGGATGTGTGGTTGTATGACTTGATGTTGTTGATAAAGTGGAATGCTGTGATTAAATGCACGAGAATATGAGATGTGAATGTCATATGATTTTGTGATTGAAAAATTTACTTGATTGAGAAAATTGCATGAGCAACATGTGTTATTTGAGTTTTGTGGCATGACTCAAATTTGAGGAAAATTTGGGTGAGTTGGTTATCCTTAATTTCCGTCAAATTGAGGGACTTAAAGAAAGTTTGAAAAGAAAGATTTTATATGTGACATGCCGAGACGCATTCTCTCCTACGGGAGAAAAGAAACCCGTGGGGTATGGTCGTGGAGCCATATTGAAGCGGACAATGTCACTGGTCTTAACCAAATGATGTGTTTCACAGACCGAGATGTACTTCTCCTGCTATGGTGAGGAGAAGGTAAAACCGTGAGGGCATCGACATTAGCCTGCCAAAGCGGACAAAGTCACTGGCTTAACCAGTTGATGCGTTTCAGAAGGAAGAAAGTCCCATGATGGGTGATTCCTTAGGTCCCCGCGTACTCTTGGGAGTCGGATTACTTTTATGATTATGATATGCTCATCAAGAGGATAAGTAAGAACTAGTGACAACTAGTTAAGGTGTGAGCTCATAGCCTAGTATCAAGGGTCGGTTACTATTTTTTTAATACCATGATGTCACAAGTTTGAGAAACGAGAAAAGATGTGAAGTATCTTGCTTATGAAAGTGAAAGGTTGATCATGAGAAGCTACATGCCACTTATATGTGAACTAATCATTGATGATATGTTTATTGGTTGCTGCATAAAGTATTGTCATGCATTCATATTTCGCTATACTACATAAATGCATTAACATTCATTGTAAAAGACATGGACCTTGGATAATTACTTTTATAAAACCCCATAATAAACCTTGCATGTTTAACCTTTTCATAATAAACCCAAGGTTCCTGGGGACATTAACGATGACACTAGGATAGAGGATTTCCCTATGAGATTCTTTAGCAAGATTCTCACCCCCTTTTTCTTTTCCCATAACATCTTTATTTTGATGGTCATTCGTGATCTTCATTGATACACCGATTTAGGAGGTGCACTACGACCTGGAGCACCAGTCATATCATTTCAGGGTCGTTGCGTCGTATTTTTGCATACATAGGACGCCCGTCGCACACCCTTCTAGCTTTCGCTTCACTCCCACCTCACCTTTGGAGACGATTTGATCTTCGAGAGGACGCGACCCCGTGACGAGCAGAACTGCCATGCCTAAACTTCATCTTTCGGAGACGCACCTATCCGGAGACGTTCCCCTCATACCTCATTGTGGGAGGGACCTATCCGAGGATTCTCCTACCCTGATTCAGAGGGCTCGTCCCCTCCTGCCTATGGATGTCGGAGGGGTAGCGAGGACGCGGTCTCTCAGTTGAGGCTTGTGAGGCGTGACGTCAGCCGAGAGGTGCTCCTCAGGAGGCCACGCCGTCCACCGATCCATATGCCCATGCCCCGCTTCATTGGGCCACATTGAGGAGCTCTGCAGCGGAGGCTACATTTCCCGTTCGAGGATTAGCGTCATCCATGCTTTAGAGGGGAGGGTTTGCTTTGCTTTGTATCTTCTAGGGCACTCATGTATTTACTATTATGATTCTTGCTTCTCTTCTTGTATTTTCTATTTCGTGTATTGCAAGCTCTACCCATTTATATGAGGGTATGACTATATGTTTTTATGTTTTCGTCGATGTATTAAACTATGCTACTTAATATATTATGATGTTTGCCTTTATGAATGGATGTTTCCTTTATTGCTTTCAATTGTATGTTTATTTCCTTTGCTGCTTTGCATTTTGCTTATGTAGTACACAACGGCTCGCATCTTGTTTTACATGTATTTCAAAAAAAAAATTTACCCTAATTTCATTAAATTATTTTTCAAGAGTTTAAATTGATAACTAACAAAAGAGTAATAACTAATAATTAACTTAAATACGTCCTAGGCGTGTTAAGTTAAATATTAGGGTGTTATAGAGAGCTTGATTCTTAGTCATTTGACTTTCAAAACTTAATCACAATTAGATCTAAAAGATTATAATATGCGTGATATTCAATCTTGAGTTGGAACCCATAAACAACACGACTTGTTTATAGAAAATAATTTTCAAAAGACTCATCTTTCTTATAGAAACATTTTCAATGTAAAACAACACATGGAACATGCAACTGATAAACTTGCAAGCAACATAGGAGTTTCTGAAACTCATTTCTCATATCAACTATGTATCAAGAGCATAAGTTTATATTGAGATAACACTCAGGCTTGTGTATCAGAGCATGACTACATATGATATATCTCTAGGTTATGTATCAAAGCATAGAAATAAAGTAATTCTAAGCATATGTATATTGTATCAAAGCATAAAGGAAGAAAGGAAATCTAACATATGTATCAATGCTCATAAACAGATTCCAGAATAACAGAGCATTAATATCAATTATAAGAATTGTTCCATGAGAAACAAAGTAAATATAAATCAAAGTTCCAGAGCATAACAAAATAATAAGGTTTAGAGCATAACAAAAAATGATATGCATGCATGAGTTTTATTTTGAGCACCCTCCAGCTTGACCCATCTAATCCGAGGCACAAAAGATTTTATGTTCCTTCTTTTTCCCCTTTTGTCATCAGCAAAAGGATTGCGTGGAGATCACAACATCATTGGCCTCTCCTCCTAAGCTCTTGAAGAAGTTGGAGAAGAGATCTTCATGTCTCCTTAGTTGATCTCTAATCGTATTATTTGAAGCTTCAACTCTGTCCATCTTAAGGCCATGTTTCGTTGATTATGCAATAATAGATAAACCTTTGAAAGGCTAGGTTGGGGCTCAGGTTGAGGTTGCATGGGAAGGTGTATTGTTCTTGTTATTGTTGGAGTAGCCTTAGGAATAGGCTCTGAATGTCCAGGGAATGGTGTCCCCAAACTTGGCCAAACTTGGTGAATCCCCATCTTATCCTTAGTTTAGGAGTAGCAAGTGGAGTGGTTGGTGGTATTTTAATGGATGGATAATTGGAGTAAAATCAATGGCAGTAGTGGGTTGAGGATTTTATGGAACATCAATAGGTAGTGCAGGTTATGCAAAATAATACAGCAGTGGATGGAACAGGGATAGCATAAGCAAAAATGGGAGTAGTAGTATATAAGTGGAGCTAGTTTCTAAGGCTTCAACTTCTTCTTTCATAGGAGTTATTCTTATGGAGGGTGTAACACCCTAAAATTTAATTAAAAATTAATTTGAGCTTTATTAATCATAATTTCAAAAAAATAATAGTTTAACAACGATGAGAGTGGCCCAACGAATGTTTAAAAAAAAAAAATTTCGGCCCTGAATAGTAACCTTGCGAGCCCTACAGCCCGCCCAGAGCTTAAACCTTAGATTTGGGCCCCGAGGTGTGAAATTAGGAAAACATGGGAATAAGGTTAGAAATAGGTGGGAATGATAATTTTATACTTAAAATTAATTTTCGGCAATATTAGTCAATCGTACGTGTTTACCCGTTCGAGATTTCGTGCAGTTCTTACATCGAATGAAACTTTCAATGAAAGTTTGCCACCTAACTAGACAAGTGTGTGGCTTAGAAGAAGCCACACCATTACCACTTTATTAGGACCAATAGGATGCTTACAAAAATTTACTACATTTATCTTTAAGAAAAAGAACATTTTGTACATGAAATTATTATGTATTTTGTCATAAACTCATAAAATCAATATCTTATCACTTCCTTTCTTCAAAATTCGGCCAGCACACCCAAGAACCTCTCCTCCATTGTTCTTCCTCTCAAACTCCATTAACAAACTTGGAGCTTCACAAACCCTAGCCTAAACTTGATAAAACCTCAAGATCTCTTCACAAAACATGTTCTACACCTCAAGACCTACAAATCTAGCCGATTGGAATTTCATTTCCTCACCAATCCTTACCTTTCTATCTTCACCCTCACTGAATTAAGAAGGAGTTTGGATTGATTTGGGAGCTTTGAGGAGCAAGGAGGCAATCTTAGAGCACCTTGGGTCAAGGAGTCATTAGCTTACTCAAAGTAGGGGTTTGCCTTTCTTTGTCAAATTTTTCTAATCTATTTTGGGTTGTGCTAGGTCCGAAATTTCTGGTTTTATTGGATGATATTATGTTGATATTGATGTGTGAATTTTGGTGGTGTGTTTGGATGGTGTTAAAAGAGGGTTTTTATCAAAATAAGTTTGGACTAGGTTTCTGAATTTCTGTTGTTGGAGGCAGCGGTTCATGAATTTTTTGATATTTTTGGGTGTTTTCATGAGCTATAAAAATTATATGTTGAAGAGAACACCTTAAAATAACTATATGAATTTTCTTCGGTGTTATTTTTAAGGTTTGATGCCTCAGAAAAATCAGAAACCAAAATGATGAGATGTTGTCCTGATTGTTGAGATTGAGGCAGGACTTGTCCGAATTTATTTCCATAGGAAATGATTGAACTAGCTCTTGAAATTTTTATACGAAGTTAGTAATATATTGAAGTGTCACTTTGAATTTTATTGTAAATTAATTCAATCATTTGCTGGGGTTAAAAATTAGGGGAACTGGTTCTGTTTGGAATTGGTGGCCCCTGACCACTAAATTTGTACATTTTACTGAGGTAGCTATAGAGCTCTATTTGTCCTGAAATTTTTACAGCTTATTCTAGACACATTGAAGTGTCATAAAAAATTTTTTTGACTCTTTAAATGGCTGTTTGATATGATAATGAAATGTTGTGCCTAGGACAATAACTCTGCCCATTGTGCGGAATGGAACAATGCTTGGAATTGAGAATGTAATGGCACTTTGGCTTCTAGTATGACATGAGTATTTGATATTAAGTGTTTGGTCATGTGACTTATGACATGTAAATGCATGCTATGGATTTTAAAGATTGAAGTATGAGAAAAAAATGAGAATTTCATTGTGAATGATTGCCTATATGTGGCCTATGTATGCATTTGAGAAAAGAGAAAAGTATATGATGTCATTATAAGGATGTATAAATTTAAATTGTGCATGTCCTAACATATGGACAAAATAGAAACAAAACTTAGATTGAATGAGGGGAAGGTGAAAGTAATAACTTCCCAAAATTTATTTTGAGTCGGAGACGTATCGTTAGGAATGGATTGTGTGGGATTTGGAAATGGAAAAAATGAAGTTCAATGACCACGTATAGGAATGAGCTAGTCTAAGGCGTCTATTTCCCTTGTGTGGTGTGATCCACCATAAATACCCATTGGGTATAAAAATCTATTGTGGAATTGTCTGAAATTACCCGTTGGGTAAACCAAGTCTTTCCTATGTCAATGAAAGAGAAAATGCACTCAATTTGATCTTTGTGGCCATAAGTGATACCATGTCACCTTGAGATAAATTCATTGCATGTATTATATGCTACTTATCTTATTTTGACTTGTCTACCTTGTGTAACTTAGTAATTGTTGGAATGTGATGAGATATATGCTTGAAGTGATTGAAATGCTAAAAGAAACCCACTTCCGAGGAATGGTTTTTGAACATTAAAAATGAATCTTTGATATATGTCGCATGCTCACATTTTGAATAAACCAAAGTGGTTGGGGCGATGACGATGACATTATGATTGTGATTGGGGAGTTTCCCTACTGAGGATTTTAAAAATTCTCACCCTATGTGTTTGTTTCCTGTCGCCTCCAGGTTAAGCCAGATGATGATGATGCTGCTATGCAAAGGAGTGGAGGATTGCTGGAGTGTAGTAGTTACTGTTTTATTCTGCGTACTTAGTGAGAATGAGTATGTATGTAAATGTATTAGAAGAGATATGTACTAAAGCTCATAGAGGAGCTCCCTTATATATTTTAGCTGTACGTTTAATAAACTTGATGTTTACTTGTAATATGTTTTAATAGAATTACACTTAGTTATCTCATACGTAAATCGAGCTTTGCTATAGATAATTAAGAATGTCTTAATTAACAAGTAACAACTCTCGAGTACGATATCATAGCTTAAGAATGGGGTTGTAATTGGGAGGATGTTAAGGAGGGTAGAGGTTGAGACATAAATAGGATTACAGCATTTGATTGCTTAAGCTTCCTCCTAGTGCTTCTACAATTTGCTCAAGGTATCTGACTTCTCAGCCTCCATTGATTGTTCAATGGCTTTTTCAAGAATAGTCAAGGCAGCATCTAGAGCATTTGATGATTCTATGGTCGAACTAGTTTCTAAAAGGGCTTGGCTTCTAGGAAGTGCAGGAGAAATTGGGAATAAATTATACCCAAATTGATGAGTCATTGGCATGCTTGGTGGTTCCTCAATCAAAACAAAGGTTCAGGATTAGAAGATTTTGACCTTGATCTGGTTGAACCCCTGAATACCTTTGGCCCTTTCTAGTTTTTAAGCCTTCCCTAGTTTCTCTTTCCTAAAGATCTTGTTCCTCTTAGAATCATTCTTGCTTCCTCCTCATTTTCCTCTTATTTTAGGTGTCTGGATCCACCACTTCATACCTAGCCTATTCAGCTTCAAGAATCTCTTTCAAAATTAGAGTGCTCGGTAACATCCTTTAGGAGGTTTCTATATTTGAACTTTATTTCCCTTCTCCTACTTGGAAGCTTGAGGCCTTCCCTTAGGGAGCTCACACTCTAGGTCTCCCTCAGTTTCAAAGCTCAAATGGCTTGGGATTTAGCTCTCTTTTGCTCTTACCTCTGCCCTGCTCCTTATTCAGTTTTAGGAGGGACTTTCTAAACTCTAGCTCTCTTATTTGTCCTCAAATTCTTTAGTGTTCTCTAAGTTGCTCTCAAGGAGGACCACTTTCCTTTCTTTTTGCCCTTTTCTTCCTTCTTCTTTTTCTCTACTTCCACTTGTAGCTTTCTCAGCTTTGCATCCTGATTGAGCTTTGTCTTCTAGAGCTAGTCTTGACAAAAACAAATTTTGTTCTCTTCATAGTCTTGAAACGACCATGGTATACTCTATGCCTATCATGTACTCAAACCATTCTTCAGCTAATGGATACCTAATATGCTGAAAGACTTTGTCAAACATCCCATATAGAACACCAATTATTCTCCTTTTCTTCTTGGTAATGGCATTCAGCATAAAGTCCATAATCAGCCTTGATAAATTTACTTTCTTCTTTGCTATAAGGCAATACAACAACATGGAGTCCATCCCAATAGTACATCAGGACTTCCTAGTCTAGGTAGAATGGTGAACTAGAAAACAGTAAATATCTTCCTGACCCTAAGACTTAACAAGGTAGTGGTACTCACCATGTCTATATCTGGGTAAATCAATGAGACATTTGAAGACTTCCTCAACACTTACTCCAAAGGGACAGAACCAATCTTTTATCTTTAGGCAAGTTACTCAGGAGTAAGAACCCTAACAATGTTAGATAGTTCAGAGTTCACTTCCATGTATGTGTCCTTCATGGTGGTCTTAAAATGGAGTATGTCTTTGCTTCTAGGTGTAAGTAAAAGGCAGTGATTGTACTAGGAAACACCTTATCCTAGATATACAGGAACTCTCCTATCCTTGGAAAGTAAAGACTTCCTTGAGGATAGGAACCTTATTATTCAACTCCTTACTCAGCCTTTTCCCTAATGCCACCTTCCTTTAGAAGAAATTGTTTTCCTAAGGCTCTTGTATTAGGGTTCATTATACATGAAAAGGGTACCCCTTTTGGGTATGCCACCCTGTAACACCCTTCACACCATAAGGCTATGCTTGAGCCATAACCTTATAATGAGCAGTTGTTACTTGTTTTCTCTACTTGACCTTTGATGGAGTATATACATATTACATATGAGCCTACTTTTCTTAGACAAACATAGATTGCTCTCTCTAGTTGTTAAATTTGAACATAAATAATATATCAAAATACATAATTGTATTACTAACAACAAAGCAACATCAGATATAACTCTGTCAAACCCTACCCTGTTTCACGCAGGAACCCTTTAGTCTAGGTAGGGTACTACTCAACATTCACTAAAAGAAAATAAAATAACTGACTAAATTCTCTATCATCGGTTCATCTAAAACTCTGGACCATGATGCCAGGCCTTGAGAATTTCCACGAAATAATCATCAACATAGCAATCTATAAAAATATGATAACAATAGGGATGAGAATAAAAGATTCCTAGGAAAATACTAGTCTACTACATATGATATTTGACATAACATTAAAATAATTAAAGTATCTTCAATTTCTTTTGAAATATCAAGCTTTCTTATCCACTTTACTTATTAAATACAATATTATGAGTACACTTATGCTTGAGAATATAAAGATCATAGGATTCGTAAGATAATTGCTCGGTATTCTAGTTATTTACAGAATAATTATTTAGTTTGTTTCATTACTTCTTAGGTATAATCTTATTTAGAGTTTAAGCTTGAGAATAGAGCTCATAGGATTCCTAATACACTTCTCATCTGATGTATTTCTAACGTGTAACACCTCGTGTTACATTCTGATATAGTTCACTTGTTGCAATACCTCATACTACAACCTCAAATAGATCACTCTGTGAATCCATGAGCTTATAATAAGCAAGTTAATATGTAGTTAGTATTATTATTTTCTGTGACTAACTTGGTTAGATACGTTCAACTTAATTGTAGAACTCATAGGACTCTTCTTATATGCTTCTACTATATTGACTGCAACGATGTAACATCGTCACGTTACAACCTAATATAGTTCACTAGATGGAGTACGTCCACACATCTATCTGAATAGCGCTATTTTCTCAGGACATCCCTTTTCTCAAAATAATGTAACCGTCGCGATTACAACCTGATATAGTTCCAAGGGCATAGCACGTCCTACTACCCATGAATCCATGAGCTTACCATTAAGCAATTAACATTACATATGACTTACTTCAGTTTTCCTTTTTTCGTTGAACTATATCATATAGTTGGGGAATCTCTTCTTAATAGTTCTATATCTCATACTTCCGCCTGAGATTTTCTTGAAATCCTTAACTCTTATGACATTTTCTCTGTAAGTCTCTTAATTATGAAGACTTTTCTCTTTAAAAACTCTTGAATTCTTATGAGATATTCCCTTAGATCTTCTAAATTCTTATGAGATTTTCTTCAAAATCTTCTGAAGCCTTATGAGATATTCTGTCAAAATCTCTTGGATTCTTTTAAGATTTATTTGGTAAATCTATCTGAACTTTTTATAAGATCTTTCTTAAGAAACAGTTCAACATTTACGACATTTTCCATAAAATCTATTAGACGTTTATGAGATTTTTACGAAGTCTATCAACGAGATGAGCCGTTCTATAAAATCTTAGTTCTGTGAGATTTTCTCAAAATCTGCTAATCTTTTATAAGATTTCTTCAGGAGAAACTTATAGAACTTCTTACATTATAATTCTTAATTTTCTTAGAAATTTAAACTAAGCATATTTCTTAGATTTCAAATTTTTTCTTCTATGGATCAAAATCTCATTATTTTTCATGAAACTTTAGCATCATACTTCAAAATACCAATCTTGCAGATTTTTAGAAAATATCTTTGGTTATATTCTTGTAAAATTTCCAGATTTCTCATTCTCTTTAGGAATCAAAAATCTCTTCATTTACATAGTTAAATATCTTACATCAATTACTTAATTCATAAAGCTTTCAAGCATAGCACCCTGTAACAACCCATTTTTATGTTTGAGTATAAATGACCAAAATGCCCCTAAGGTCATTTATACCCGAAATTCGAGGACATTGACCCTAGTCTTCAATGGGTCAACTCAATGTTTGAAGGGGAACATATCTGTTACATTTGATATCCGAGGTGAAAATCTCATTTTCTTAACTTTCGACTCAAAATGACCAAAATACCCCCTTGTTCTATCGGGTAAATGTGCCGTTTGAGCTCCAAACTTTTCAGGAAGTTTGGAATAATGTTTACAAGTGATATTTGATGTTAGTTGGCCGAGGTTGGCAGTTTTAGTGCAAAATTATCATTTTGCCCCTAGAATAGTGTACAGTGAGCCTAATGATGTAATTAAGCAAACCTAAGCAATATTAGGCTTTAATCGAAGATTAATTTATTTTGATAATTAATCTAGAATCAAAATAATTTATTAAGGTTAATTAGAACCTAAGATTGCTTAGTTAAACTCTAATTGCATTCTTTAATTCAAGATTCCTAGTCATGGAATCTTGAATAGTATCTCTCTCTCCAATTCCTTAAATTAAGGAATTGTGCCATACCTCATTTGACTAAAAGAATGATTTTAAATTGTTAATCTAGCAAGATTACCCTCCTAATCAAGTCTTGACAACCTTAATTAGCCAATTATCTCACCTAAACACTTTCTTACAACTCCTAACCAAAACCTTAATCAAAGAAACACCTAAACACATCACTAAAACCACAATTACATGAACAAATCTCCCCCCCATGGTTGTAAAATCTAGCCGAATGCATGGCCTCAAAGGAGTGCCACATGTTGTTTTAATTCTTACTCAAAGAACCATGCCTAGGCCATACATCAAGCCATACCTCACCATGCTTTCAACCATGCTTTGCCCATACCTAGCCCATGCCAATCAAAGAGATATTTTCCTTTGGCCTTCTCCCCTTTGTGCAGCCTCCATGTTGCCAAAATTCTATAAATACCAAGCTTGGAAGAACTTGGTTACACTTTAGAAGCTTTGCCAAGATTAGTTCTCTTGCTTTTTCTTGCATTTTTCTCTAAGTTCTCTTCATCTTGCTCATCTTTTTCTTCCTCTCAAAGAACCTTTCCACCACCACAAACCACCATAAACAACCATAAACCACCACTCCCTCACCTCAAACTATCTCTTAAACACTCAAACTTTCCATTTCCAAGCTTAGAAACTCAAGGAAAAATCATCTTCCTTGAGCTCCCTCTTTGGCCGAACACACATCCACATCCAAGGGAAGATTTTGTCTTCTCAACTCTTCAAGAACTCAAGCTTTCTTTCATTTCTTCAAAGACTTCCTTAGGTAGGGGTTTGTTTTCAAAGTTTTCCTTTATCTTCTTTAAGAAAAGTTCTAGTTTTCTCTTGGTTCAAAACTCTTTTTCTCTTCTTCTTCCTTTTTCAGCCATGAGGCCTTTTCATGAGAAAAACTTTAGCTTGATGATGAGGTTTCAAGATAATGACTTGTTGATGTCATGTGAGAAACCTCTAAAGCTTGAAACAACTTGGTCTTGGACCATATATGCTTGAGTTTTCCTTTTCCTCTTCTTGTTTATGTTTCAGTTTCCTTTCTTTTCTTTCTCAAGAGATTTGATTTTCTCTTCCTTTTTCCCTTTAAAGATTTCAGTTTTTCTTTCTTGGTTTGAACAAAGTTTGCTAAAAATGTTAAGTAGATCACAAAAGTTTTGTTAAAGAAAATTAATCCTATGTTTTCAAAGAGCTCTAAGCTTACCCTTGCCAACCTTAAAGTTGGTCGGCCATTCTAAGAGTTTTACTCTAGATTGAAGCCCATGAGCAATAAAATAAAGAATATGACTTAGTTCTTTGTATTTTGTTTAGACAAAGTGTTGAGCTTTGTGTCTATTTTCTTGAGCTTGATGATGAAGTTCAAAACCAAAGGCTTCTTTGAAGACTTGGTGCTAAGAACTCTAAAGCTCACTTTATGTTGTTAAGATACATATTTGGGTTAAGGTTGTGATGTTCCTTTAAAGTCTTGTAAGAGCTCTAGCTAAGATAAAATGAGTTGCACACATGTTTATGTTTATGCCTTGCATAGCATGTTTATTTTGATGTCATCACTAAACTCTCAAGAATAACTAAATGGACTTGCATTATCATGTTTAAATTCCAAGCTTGCATTTCATGTTTATATTTCAAGTCATCACTTAATCTTTAAAGATAATAATGAGGTTGCATCTCATATTTATTTTATGCTCTCACTTTACTTTCTAATGAAGAATAAAATAAGTGCATAACATGTTTAAGTTTATGCCATCACTTAAACCTCCTAGAGCTCAAAGACTTGCCCAAGTATCTTGCATAAAGTTTTAGAAAATGGAGGCATTCCAAGGATGCCATTTCGGCCTTGTGATGATGATGATGGACTTGGATGAGTTCATCTAATCACAAGTGCCCATAGTCTAAGTCTTGGAATTTTTCTAAGCTTAGGTGTACTCAAGGAACTTTATGAACAAGGTTTTATGTTTTAAATCTATTCCTTGAGCTAAATTATTTAGCTACTGACCTAGCATATATTTAAGTGATTTCAATGAGATTAATTGGTTTCTAAAAGAGTTTTGAGTTCTTAAAATGATTCCAAGAGAAACTAGCAACTTATATGCATTTAAATCATGTGATTCTACAAGGCTTATGTTTTCGGTTCTGCCTTGGTGTTTGGCCACTGTATGAATTCTGTTTTATGGTGTTAAAATGTGTAAAATTATGTTTGAGTGAAGCAAGGAACGATTTAGGGAAGTTAGGAAAGAACAAGTAACTAGAAAGGACTTAAAATGTGAATTCTAGAACACTTAGATGCACAAATTTGTAATTCTGTTCCAGCATAATTGGACTTAAGAAAAATGGTTTATAATTAGTGGATATGTGTAGGAATCCCTCATAATTGGTTTAGGAGTTAATTATAGAGCCTTAGGCAAAGACGGAACTTAGAAAGGGTCAAAGACAAAGATTCTAGGACCCCGTAATCATAAGGCAAAATTCTGCCCAAAGTAACTAGAGCTGTTTGGTTATGTTATAAATCATAAACTTTAGAGGAAATTATAGGTAATGATCCCTTAGGTGTTATAAAAATCCATATGAAGGTTAGGATAATTGGAACACAAGTTTAAGACCCGTAAGGGCCAAAGCATAAGACACCATGAGATAGGAGGTGTGATGTGAGCATGAGACCAAGTGGGCATACTCATAATGATGTGAATATGTTAATATCATGAGCATGAGACTATATGTGTATTTGTGGCATGTTGATGTGATGATGTGGTATGCCATGTTTGAGATGCATGAGAATGCGAATATGAATGAGTTAGTAGAATATGCTCTTGTAAATTAGAGATTTATTTAATTGAGAAAGTTCATGAGGATGATATGTGTGGTTGAGTTATGTGGCATGACTCAAATTTGAGGAAATTTGGAGTATAGTGGTTATGCTGCCGAATTTCGTCAAATTTGAGGGACTTGAGAAAGTTTTGAAAAGAAAGATTTTATATGTGACATGTTGAGACGCATTTCTCCTACTATGGTAAGGAGAAAGGAAACCGTGGAGGGTATGGTCGTGGGACCATTACCGAAGCGGAATGTCCTGGTCTTAACTAGTTGATGCATTTAAGAGAAGGAAGAAAGTCCCATGATGGGTGATTCCTTAGGTCCCTGCCCGTACTCTGAGTCAGGATTTGTTATTTTTATGATTATGATTCGCTTATCAAGAAGATAAGTAAGAACTAGTGACGACTAGTTAAGGTATGAGCTCATAGCCTAGTATCAGGGTCGGTTACTATTGTTTTAAAGATCATGATGTCACAAGTTTGAGAAATGAGAAAAGATGAGAAGTATCTTGCTTAAGAAAGCGAAAGGTTGATCATGAGAAGTTACATGCCACATATATGTGATTTAATTGTTGATGTGTTTTATCGTTGCTAAGTATTGCCATGCATTCATGTTCAGCTATGCTGCATACATGCATTAACACTAGGATAGGAGGTTTTCCCTATGAGATTCTTAGCAAGATTCTTACCCCTCTTTATCTTCCTTTCCCATTGTTTTCAGATTCCGATGGCATTGTTCGTGATTTTTGTTGACGCGCCCGTGTAGGAGCTGCACTACGATCCAGACCATCAGCTCTACCATTTCGAGGGTCGTTGTGCCGTGCGCATTTTTGTATACATGGGATGCCGTTTGCTTTTCCGGTCTCAAGCTTCGCTTCACCCCGACTTCTCCTACCGATGATTTGATCTTTGAGAGGACACGACCACGTGACGAGGAACGCCGTGCCCGACCATCATTTTCAACGGTGCGTGACTATCCAGTGTACGTGCCCTCATAATTATTGCTGGGAGGACAGGATCTCTGCTCCATCCCTATTCGGAGGATTCCGCCCTTCAGTGCCTTGGCCGCGGGAGGGTAGCGAGGACACCGTCTCTAGCCGAGGCCTATGAGGCGTGTACGTCAGCCCGTGAGGTGCCTTCGGCAAGGAGGCCACGTCGCTCGCCAACTGCATGTCCACGCCCCCTTTCATTGGGCCACATCCGAGGAGCTCGCCGCAGGCTACATCTCCTAGTCCAAGGAGTAGCGTTTCTGTAGGTTCTTAGAGGGAAGGGTTGTTGTTAGCTGGTAGTATCTTTTGAGGGTTTTTCCATGTACTAGCAGTTTATGTTTCCTATTTTCTTTCTTGTACTTTATGTTTCATGTCCTGGAGCTCTCCACTTATATGGGTATGACTTTATGATATTATTCCAGTTATGTACTACATTATGGTGATTAATATTATGATGGGTGTTTTTATGATTGAGGTGTTCTTTCTTGCTTAATATTGCATGATCTATTTACTCTTCCACTTTACGTTCGCTTATGTTGTACGCGATGGCTTGCATTTTGTTTTACGTATATTAATTTTTTTTAAAAAAATTAACCCGTATTTTCCGCTAAGTAGTTTTGCAAATGAATTTAAAAGGAAGTAATAACTAATAATTAATCTTAATACGTCCTAGGCGTGTTTGGGTTAAATATTAGGGTGTTAGGCACCTTTTTACATCTACCAAGTTCATGCACAAGCATCTTGAAATAATTTCAGATTTCACAACATAAATTTCAAGCATATATCAAGAGTTTATATTAGCAAAATAGCCAAACAATCACAAGGCAATAAACTAGAATTTTTCCTACCTTTCTTCCAAGCTTTTTGCTAAACTTTCTCTAGCTTTTTCTTCTTAATTCAAGCATTAAACCCAATTTCCAGCCCCATATGAGCTGTTTGGACAGATTTGAAGGGGAAAAACAAGGTTTTGGATTGAGTTTGATGTAAAGGAATTATTCTAGTTTAGGTGTTTAGCTAAGAGTTTCCTTTAGAAAAATGGTGGTTTAGTGGAGGTTCAAAAAGAAAAACATGAAGAAGGAAAAGAGAAGAAGAAGGAAACGTGAAACTCTATGACCAAACCGAGAACAAAAATGACATTTCATTTATTTTTTCATTTTTATAAAAAGCCTACTTGGGGACCAAGTAATAAGCATGCCTATTGTCAGATCGATTTGCCTTGTTTTTGTATCAGAAATGTCTATATTTATTTGATCATCCTAAGTAAAAATTATTTAGGATCTAATATAAATTATTTTTACCAGATTAAGTGTTTTGCGTATTTGTTATTACCATATCGGTGTACCAATTATTACTATTTTGTTACCCATCGATACCTAAACAATTTCACTAGGTTAAAAATATTTATTTAACTTTATCATTATTTTTTAATGTCCATATACCAATTATAGGATCTCTTTCTATATCCCCGATTAAAATATTATTATTTTGATTTTTACTAATATTAAATTAATTTTCTTTTTTCTTTTACAAACTTCTCATATTATTCTGGTCATAATTGTGTCTATCGAAATTTTCAAAATCCTTATAGATTATTCACAATTAATCATTTTATCACAATAATACTAAATACCGGGTCATTACACACGATCTAGTTGCTTTCCTTCTGCCATTGGAGTTTTGGTTTGAGAAGATAAACAGAGAAGAAATTAGGGTTTGAAGATTTGTGAGAATGAGAGGTTTTGCAGGAGAAAATAAAATAGTTTTAAGGTTGAGGAAAAAGTGTTTAGGGTTGAAGGTAAGGGGTTTTTATGTGACGTGTAAGTCGTGGGAGTTATTAATGTGATATAACATAAAGTCTGGAAGTTGAGGTGACATGGGAGAAAAAAACTCAAAAAGTGTTGGAATTATCCCACCATTAAATATCTTTCAAAGACTATAAGTAGTATCTGAACTACAAGAGCACACTTTGAGTCTTCAACCGCTTTCTAAGCCAACATAATTAGAATCTAGATCTTCAAAGTGTAGAGAGTCCCTCATTTTTTAGTGGTTTTCCATATTTTGAGCTTATATGACTTTCTGACCCATTTTTGAACCTCTAACCTTATTTCTAGACTTGCACACTGACTTCTTAAACTTGCCTTGCTGATCTTCATTCAGGGCCTAGCTCAAAGTCTTATTAGGAAGACTCAGAGATGTCATGCATGTATACAATGCAGATTTTAAAAACTTTTGAGATTTAAAAGCCTTTTAAAACAGCAAAAATGATTCTCAGCTAATGGTTTAGTGGATATATTAGACACTTGGTCTTTAGTATTCACAAATATTAACTCAACATCACCTTTCTAAATGTGATCTCTAATAAAATGATGTTTAATATCAAAATGTTTGCATCTAGAGTAATAAATAGGATTCTTTACAAGATTAATATACTGGTATTATTACAGAAAATAGGGATCTTGGAATACCTCAAGTGATATTCTTCTAGTTGATTTCTTATCCATAGCATCTGGATGCAACAATTTGCAAGCAACATATTCACTTCAGTTGTTAAAAGAGCTATGTGTTCTGCTTCTTGTATGACCAAGTGATGAGGCTTTTTTCAAAGAAACAACAACATCCACTGGTGCTTTTCCTTTCCACCCTATCTCAGTGAAGTAGCATCACAAAATCCTACAATATTACAAGATGTACCTTTCTCATCCTGTAACATCCTAGTTTTCCTCCTCTTTAGAAATTGATTGGGGATGGTTAATGAGAATATCGAAATTTTGACAGGGGTAGTTGTGATGAGAACGACTCCAAGTGAGTACAAAAAAAAATATGAATAGTACTTTACGGCCTGAAGCAGGCAAAGCTGGGGATTTGGGGCCTGGAGGTGCCCGAAGTTAAGAAAATATGAGAATAAGGGTAGAAATGTGTAGGAATGACAAATTTATACCTAGAATTAATTTTCGGATAATATCGGTTAATGGGACGACATTTACCCGTTCGGTGAGATTTCGGTGTGTGATTTTTGGCACCAAACGATACTTCCATTACCACAAATGGATAATATCCACTTATTTAAGACATGTGGAGACATGTGGAAGGCCAAGATTTAATCTTGGAATCCAAGATTTAATCTTAGCCACCCATCATTGCCTTGTCACCAAAATCATGATTTCTTGGCAAAATATCTTCATTTCCTTTATTAAGCAAGCCTAGTCACCATTCTTCTCCATCAAGACACATCAAATTCGGCCCTTGCAAGGAGAGAGAGCAGCTGGTTCTTCCTCCATAGCCAAGAGCTTCATCTTGCTTTTAATTCACATAAACCCTAGCTTAGAATCATCAAAACCTATACCTTTCTTCACTAAAGTTGATCTACACTTCCATCTCTTTAACTATAACCGATTAGAATTTCAAAACCTCATCTTTTTCATCTCATCCATCATTGATTATAGGAGGGTTTGGGGCTGTTTGAGGAGTTTTGAAGTGAGGAACTCTCATCTTGAAAGAAGCCAAAGACAAAGAGACACTAGCCTTCACAAGTAGGGTTCTTTTGTTGTCTATTCTTGCTGATTTTTTTGTTATGTTTTGGGATGATGTATATCCGAAATTTTTGATCATTTTGATTCATATTATATTGAAATTTATGTATGAATTTTGGTGATGGGTTTGGATGGTGTTAGTAAATGGTTTGGTATTAAAATAAGTTGGACTGGTATGCTGGATTCTCGAGTTGCTTGCTTGGCAGCCTGGAATCATGAATTTTCTGAACATGTTGTAGGGCTTTTCGTGAGCTGCAAAAAAATGTATTTCAAGCTGACATCTTGGGTTAGTCCCATAAATTTTCTTGGGTATTTATATTGAAGTTTGCTGCCTCAAAAAAATCAAGACCCGAATTGTAACTGATGTTGTCCTGGTTGTGAAATTGAACCAATAAACTTATCCGAATTTATTATCATAGCAATTGGTTGATCTAGCCCATGAAATTTCTATGAGAAGTTATTAACATATTGAAGTGTCACTGTGAATTTTCTTAGGTTTTAAATCAATCAATTTCTAGGGTTAAAAATTATGAGAACCCAAATCTGCTCTGAATTGGTGGCACCTGACTACTGGATTTGTATATTTACTGAAGTAGATACAAAACTCTGTTTGCCCTAAGATTTTTACAAGTTATTCTAGACACCTTGAAGTGTCATGTAGAATTTCTGTGGCTATTGTGATGGCTATTGGTTATAGCAATTAAATGTTGTACCTAGAACATCAATTCTCCAGGGTGCTGGAAAGTGAAAATGAATGAAAATCATGATGATATGATAGCTATCCCAATTCTATGGCATGTGAATGCACACTAATTGTCACTTTCTGATTCATGAACCTCTAATGGGAGTGAATATTTAATTGTAAATTAAGCATGCTATTAAGACAAGAAAGAGAAATATGTAATGCAATATGTGAAAGAGTGCAGAAATAGTTGGTATATATGCTGTTGCATACTTGAGCATGGAAAAAGAAACAAGGCTTAGAGGGGATAGAGAGGAAAGGCAAAAAGAAGGACTTCCCTAGTAAGTTTATAAGTCGGTAGACGTATCGGCTAGGTATAGAACTGTGTGATCCAAAAATGGAAAAAAAAAATGAAGTCCGATGATCACAAATAGGAATGAGCTCATGTCCTAGAGGTCGATTGTCCTCTATGAAATTGTTACATCCTGAAGTGGTCCTATGTGAAACTAAGCCTTCCCTATGTTTATAAATTGAGAAAGATATGTGGAACTGAGCTTATGGTTGTACATGATTTATCGCTGTGGTGCTATTTTAATTTCCCACGATCTCCAGGTTTTAGTATTGATACCTATGATTAATATATGAATGTTTTACATGTATGGATTCATTACTTGTACTATGTTTAGCATCTGGGGAAAATACCCTACTAAGAATTTTACAATATTCTCACCCCTAAGTTGTGTGTATTATATTGTTCAATTCGCAGATGCCGTCCCTAGTGTTCTTCTTTGACTCTCCATAATGGGTGTGGCAATACGACCCAACCTTGGACTCTTTGTACGCCTCGGGTACTCTACGTTCCGTATATATATGTTCCTCGGCCGATCCTTTAGTACTTCCGTTTTCGCCGCCGACTTTGACCCTACTTTCCCTTATGATGGTGTGCCTCTCCACATGGCACATCCGGATGTGTTCGAGATTCCTCTTGCCCACCGCTCACCTCCGCAGATGCACCCGTGTCTTCATCCTCCTTTCTGATTCGGATCCCTCCGACCCAGATGCTCCCGGTGGAGGTGAGGCCATTGCACCTATGGCCAATGGTCTTTGTAGGAGGAGACGAGATCATCAGCGGTAGTTGACATGTATAGAGTAGTAGCGTAGTGTTAGGACTTTACCTACCTCAGACTGATGTACTTTTGGTTTCCTTTTGCTCTATTATATATATGTATATGTGTTTTGTAAGCTAAGTATTTGAGCAGGTTAGGTATAAGGTAGGGGGATTAGCCTCGTTTGCACGTTCTGTACTAATTCGGGTCGTTTTGTTGGTTTTAGTTCTTATGATGTATATACGTGACTGTGACATGATGTCCCTATATGTAAATCTTGTTGTGATAGCATATGTATTACAACTCTCCTATCCTGTACTTTTCGACTAGTATAGACCAGAAACGCCAGTAATACTCTACTAATTACTATATCCATACTCGAGTAAATGTGGTAATTAGGAGGGTGTTACACATACCATACGCCAAGATTAGTTGTAATGCCCAGACTTTTGCTATTGTATAAATTTATCAAAATGCCCCTAGATAATTTTCACACAAGATTTGGGGTCGAACAAACCTTAATTAGAAATTTTAACATTAGGATAACATTATATGAAACTTGGATAGCAATTTGTGTGAAATTAATCCCATTTTCATGTGCAAAATGACCAAAATGCCCTGATCATTTTTAAATAGAGATAGCCAATTATCCTCAAGGGGTTAGATTTATGTTTGAAGGGAATTATTTGTGATATGTTGATGTTGAGGTAAAAATCTCAACTCCATTTTACGTACGTAAAATTACCAATTTACCCATGTGGTAATTTAACATGAGGTTGAACAATGTTTGAACCCGATCATCACCCGGGAAGCCTAAAATGTTTGTACTAAGTAATATCTAGAAAGTTCAGGTAAATCTAGAGAGTTTTATGTGAAATTATCTTTTTACCTCTAATTAATGCTTAATGAGTTCACTTAAGTAATTAAGGTAATATTAGCTCTAATTCTTTTGAATTGATTTCATTCATTAACCTTGGATTAAAAATAATTACTTGAGGTTAAAAAATAATTACCTAAGTTAATTAGAGCCTAAGAATTGTTTAGGGAAATTTAATTTTCTTTCTTAATCATAAAATAAAAAATGTTAAGATAAAGGTAAATTTAGTGCACTTTCTTGCTTTGTCTTAAGATTAGGACTTATGTTACTAATTAATTTTCAACTCAATTGAGATTAATTCTATTACTAGTATAAGATTACTCTTTTAACTTGTCTTGGTAAATCTTAAACATTTGACTTTTACCATTTACCCTAAGTTACCAATTCATGATTTACTATCTAATTAAATATACTATCCTATGCTATGTTATCCTATAATCTATCAAGAAAATCACAAATTGTCTTCCACTAGGTCCATGATAGTCGGCCTCCATCACCCACCATCAGCCCATGATTCATGTTTTTGCTATAAATAATACACTTACAAACATCATGGCATCACCATTTGCTTTCTTGAAGTTGTTTTGCTCAAAGATTGCTAAAAAATTCTACATTCTCTCAAGAAACACTAAGCTTCCTTCTTCTTCCTCCTCCATAGCCAAGAAGCTCCATTCTTAACATTCATGCAAGCTAGCAACCTCAAACAAACACATTTCCACCATAGATCAACTCCTAAGCACATAAACTTTCCATTTCCAAACACAAAAACACAAGAAATTCTTCCTCCATTTTAACTTGCTTTGGCCGAATTCATCATCCCATTTAGAAGCATTTTTCTTCTTGTTACTTCATAAAAGCTCAAGCTTTACCTTTTGTAAACAATAAACAACTTGGTAGGGATTTTATTTCATGTTCTTTTCCTTGTGTTCTTTCCTTTAAAATTTTGAATTCTATGGCTTGATAATGACCATGGCTTGATGATAAGGAATCATAGTGGTGGTTGTGAATCCATCATAAAATAGGCCTCTAAAGCTCAAGGTTTAGTTTTTGTTATCAAAAGATTAATGGAAAAATTGTTAGTTTCCTTTAAGTTAATTCTTTTTGAGCTTGATGATTGTAACACCAGATTTCTCCTGTTAGAGTACAAATGATCGAAATGCCCTGAGGTCATTTTAGAATTAAAGGACAGTTGCCCGGCAACCCTCAATGGGTCAACTCAATGTTTAAAGGGGATTATGCTGTCATGAATGATATTCGAGGAGAAAACCTCGTTTTCTAAACTTTCGGCTCAAAATGACCAAAATACCCTCCTGTGTTCTACACGGGTAAAGGTGCCGTTTGAGCCCGAAATTTTCCAGGAAGTTTAGAATGATGTTTTTAAGTAATGTTTGATGTTTAGTTAGGCAGAAGGTCCAGGCAGTTTTAGCACAAAATTACCATTTTGCCCCTAGAACGTGTACAGTAAGCCTAATGACGCAATTAAGCAAACCTAAGCAATATTAGGCTCTAATCGAAGATTAATTTATTTCGATAATTAATCTAGAGTCAAAATAATTTATTAAGGTTAATTAGAACCTAAGATTGCTTATATAAACTCTAATTGCATTCTTTAATTCAAGATTCCTAGTCATGGAATCTTGAATAGTGTTTTCTCTCCAATTCCTTAAATTAAGGAATTGTGCCATACCTCATTTGACCAAAAGAATTATTTTAAATTACTAATCTAGTAAGATTACCCTCCTAATCAAGTCTTGATCTTCCTAATTAATCAATTACCTCACCTAAACACCTTCTTACAAACTCCTAACCAAAACCTTAATCAAAGAAACACTTAAACACATCCTTAAACCACAATTACATGAACAAAATCCCTTCCCCCTTGGCTGATGAGGTTGGCCGAAATCTGCCCCCTAAAATGGTGCCACATGTTGATTTTTGTTGCACTCCAAGCCCATGCCTTAGGTCATGCTTTGCCCATACCTTGCCCATGCCCAACACCATGCCTAAGACCATGCCTTGGCCAAGAGATATTTTCCCTTCTCTCCTCTCATTTGGCCAATCACCTTTCCTCCTCCCAAGCCATCCACAAGCTTTCATTCTTCTATATATAGATGAGTTTGAAAGCCCTTTGAATGTTTACACATTTGAGCAAGCTTTAAACTTTCTTCCAAAACACAAAGAACTTCTTTCCCTCCTCCTTGGTCTTTTTTAGCAAGAGTTCAAGAAGGATTTCTTTCTCTTTTCCTCTCAAGAAACAAAGCTTTCCATCCTCTCCTCAAGACTTCTTTAGGTAGGGGTTAAGCTTTGATGATTTTGTTTGTGTTCTTCAAGAAAGTTCTAGGTTTTCTCTTGATTTCAAACTCTTTTCCTCTTCTTGTTTATCTTTTTGGCCAAGAGGCCTTTTTATGAAGAGAATATGAGCTTGATGATGAGGTTTCAAGATAATGACTTGTTGTTGTCATGTGAGAAACCTCTAAAGCTTGAAACAACTTGGTCTTGGACTATACATGCTTGGATTTCTTTCTTTTCTTGGCTTAAGTTTCGGTTTTCCTCTTCCTCTTTCCCTTAAGGACTTCAGTTTTTCTTCCTTGGATTTGAACAAAGTTTGTAAAATATGTCAAGTAGATCACAAAAGTTTTGTTAAGAAAGTTAATCTTATGTTTTCAAAAGCTCTAAGCTTACCCTTGCCAACCTTAAAGTTGGTCGGCCGTTCTAAGAGTTTTACTCTAGATTGAAGCCCATGAGCAATAAAATAAAGAATATGACTTAGTCCTTGTAGTTTTGTTTAGACAAAGTGTTGAACTTTGTGTCTATTTCCTTAAGCTTGATGATGAAGTTCAAACCTTAAGACTTCTTTTGAAGTCTAGGTGCTAAGAACTCTAAAGCTTGCCTTATGATACATAATGGGTTGAGGTTTATGTTCCTCTAAAAGTCTTGTAAGAGCTCTAGTTAAGATAAAAATAAGTTGCATTCATGTTTAAATTTATGCCTTGCATCTCATGTTTATTTTGATGCCATCACTAATTTCACAAGAATAAATGAATGAACTTGCATTACCATATTTAAATTCCCAAGCTTGCATTTCATGTTTATATTTCAAGTCATCACTTAATCCTTAAAGATAATAATGAAGTTGCATCTCATATTTATTTTATGCTCTCACTTTACTTTCTAATGAAGAGTAAAATAAAGTGCATAGCATGTTTAAGATTATGTTATCACCTAAATATTCTAGAGCTCAAAGACTTGCCCTAAGTATCCTAAAAAGGGAACTCTAGTAAAAAAGAAATGGATGAGTTTTTAGTATGATTCAATAATGGTTTGATTTTGTAAAATGCATGAATGATTTCAGGAAAATGTTGGAAAACTGTTTTATGAGGTCTCAAGGTGTTTAAATACTTTGGAATGTGTCAAAAATCATGTTTTCTCAAATTCAGAAGGTTCTGTAATCGATTACCATCCATGTAATCGATTACCAAAGGTTTCGAAGGGCTTTTGGTTCTGGTAATCGATTACCAGAGGCAATGTAATCGATTACATGGCTGTCTTCATGCCCAGAACCTGTTCTGGAAACCCTGTAATCGATTACCATAGTGTAATCGATTACTCCTATGTTCTTTATTTTTCGGAAACGGATTAACCCTAAGTAATCGATTACTATCCCATGTAATCGTTTACCCTTGTTTGAACCCAGAATGAATTTAAGTCCTGGTAATCGATTACTAGGAACATGTAATCGATTACAGAACACCTTTTGTTCCTGAAAAAATGTCCTAAGAGAAAACTAGCAACTTATATGCATTTCAACTCAAGAGATTATGTGATTTTATGGGTTCATGATTTCGGGTCTATGTTTGGCTACTGTATAAATGTTGTTCTAAGGTGTTAAAATTTGTAAAGTTATATTTGAGTGAAGCAAGGAATCGATTTAGAAAAGTTAGAAAAGAATAAGTAACTTGAAAGGGATTAGAGATGAGAATTCTAGAACACCTTAATGCATAAAAATTCAAATATGCTCTAGCATGATTAATTCAAGGATAAATGACTCATAATTAGTAAGATATGTACAAAATCCCTTCATAAATGATTAGGTGTTGATTTCTAAGTTTAATATGAAGATAAGAGCTTAAAATGGTTTATAACTTAGAGAACATGCCTAGGAATCCCTCATAATTGGTCTAGGAATTGATTATGGAGCCTTAGGCAAAGATGGATCTTAAAAAGGGTCACGAATGGAGATTCTAGAGCCCTTAAGCAAATGATATTTTCTGCCCTTTCATGTGTAGTGATGTATGGAATTTTTAGTGAGTTCAAATCTTAGAGAAAAGTTTAAGTGTTAGCCCCTTGAGGGTAATGAATATGCAAATACAAGTTTAAGGCCCGTAAGGGTCAAAGCATAAGATACCATAAGATAGGTGGCCGAGAGAGCATACTTATGATGATGAGCCTCGAGCATATTTATGATGATGTGATTATGTTAGTTCCTTGAGCATGAAACTTTATGTGCATGATTTGATATGGTGATATGATGAAATGTTGTATTTAAGATGCATAAGGTTTCGAAATATGAATGAAATTAAGGAATATGCTCATGTGAACTAGAGAGTTATTGAATTGAGAAAGTTCCATGAAAATGATGCATGTGACTAAGATTATGTAGCATGACTCAAATTTGAGGAAATTCGGAGAGTAGTTGTTATGCCGCCAAATTTCCATCAAATTTGAGGGACATAAGAAAGTTTTTGAGAAAAATGATGTTTAACGATATTTGCCGAGATTTACTTCTCCTACGAGGAGAAGGTAAAACCATGAGGGCATAGGCATTAGCCTGCCAAAGTGGACAAAGTCGCTGGTCTTAACCAGTTGATGCATTTCGAAGAAGGAAAAATATATGATGTTTAAGGTGACACACCGAGACATACTCTCCCCTGCAGTGAGGAGAAGGTAAAACCGTGAGGGCATAGACATCAGCCTGCCAAAGCGGACAAAGTCGCTGGTCTTAAGTCGATGCATTTCGAAGAAGGAAAAAGTACCATGATGGGTGATCCTTAGGCCCCCTACCCGTACTCTGGGAGTCAGAATTATGATGATTATGATGAATATGATTATGTTTATGATTGGCTTATCAAGAGGATAAGTAAGAACTAGTGACGACTAGTTAAGGTATGAGCTCATAGCCTAGTTAAAAGGGTGCAGTTTGTAACATCCTAGTTGTTCTCCTCTTTAGAAATTAATTGAGGAATGGTGAATGGAAATATCGAAGTTCTGGCAGGGAACGTTGTGATTAGAATGACTCCATGAGGGAGCACTAAAAAAAAAAAATGTGAATAGTACTTTGCCGCAGAGGCCGCGGAGGGAAACGGGGGATTTGGGACCCAGGTGCCCGAAGTTAAGAAAATATGAGAATAAGATTAGGGATGTATGGGAATGATAATTTTATACCTAGAATTAAATTTAAGGTAATATCGGTTATTGGTACGATGTTTACCATTCGGTGAGATTTCGGTGTGTGATTTTACACGGAAGACATTTCTAACATTATTAATAAATGATTAATAATTGATATTATCTATTTGAGACAAGTGGAGGGCCAAGATTTGATCTTGGAATAATCAAATCCTAGCCATCCACTTGGCTTTCTAGAAGCATGAGTCATCACAAAACATGCCTTAATGAATGGTGACTCATATAAACACTTAGCAACTTCTCCCCTAAGGTAGCAAACATTTCAGCCAGCAAGAGAGGAAGAGAAACAGCAGCTGGTTTTCCTCCATAGCCAAGAGCTCCATCTTGCTTCCAAGTTACAAAAACCCTAACCTAGAGTCATCAAAACCTAAGCCTTTCTTCACTAAAGTTGCTCTACACCTCCATATCTATAATTCTAACCGAATAGAATTCCAAAACCTCATCCTTCTTGCACATCCATCACTGATTAGAGGAGGATTTGAAGTTGTGTGGGGAGTTGGTTGTGAAGAAATTCCACCTTGAAGCAAGCTAGAGATAGAAACTTCTGAATCTTTAAGAGTAGGTTTTCTGCTTCCTTTTTGTGCAATTTTGCAATTCTGTTTTAGCTTGTCCTAATTTTGAAAATTTTGATGATATTGATGCTTGACATATTGATATTGATGTATGAATTTTTGTGTTGTGTTTGGATGGTTTTAAAAGGGGCTTTCTCTCAAGTGAAATTGGAACTAGGTGCTGGACTGATTTTTCTATAATCAGAACTTTTCACGAATTTTCTGGGAAATTTTTGGGTGGTTTCATGAGCCATGAAAATTATATGTTGTAGCTAACCTCTTAAAATAAATACACGAATTTTCTTAGGGGTTAATTCTAAGGTTTGATGCCTCAAAAAAATAAGGAACCGAATTGTAACTGCTGCTGTCTGAAGTGTTGAGACTGAAGTAACAAACTTGCCCGAATTTTTAATCATAGCAATTGATTGAGATAGCTCCTGAAATTTTTACACAAGACTAATAACATGTTGAAATACCTCTGTGAATTTTCTTGTACCTTGATTCCATCGAATTCTAGGGTTAAATATTCCGAGAACACAAGTCTGGACTATGAATTTGTGGCTGCTGACCACCAGATTTGCCTATTTTATTGAAGTGGTTATATAACTCTGATTGTCCTGAAATTTTTACAGGGTATTCTTGACACATTGAAGTGTCACCAAGAATTTTTGTGGCTCTTGGAATGGTTGTTGGATGTAGCAATTAAATGTTAAACTTAGAACAGAAATTCTGCCAAGGTGCTGGAATGTGAAAGTGGCTGAAATTTTGTGAATATATGATGCCTATCCCAAGTCTATGGTATATGAATGCATATGGACCATTTTAATTCCTTATTCATGAATCCATGATATAATTGAATACCTAATGGTAAGGTAATCATGACCTTGAGAAAAGAGAGAAGTGCATAACTTAGTTATGTGAGAAAGGGCTGAATCTGTATATTTCTGTTGCTGTATATTTGATCATATGGGGAAAACAGAAACAAGGCTTAGAAGGGATATAAAGGGAAGGCAAAAATAAGGACTTCCCTAGAAAATTTATAAGTCGGTAGACGTATCGGCTAGGCATAGAACTGTGTGTGATCCGGAAATGGAAAAAAATGAAGTCCGATGATCACGGATAGGAATGAGCTCATGTCCTAGCAGTCTATTGTCCTATATGGAGTTGTTAAATAATGAAGTGACTCTATGTGAAACTAAGCCTTCCCTATGTTTATGAATTGAAAAAAATGTGGCACTCAGCTTACGATCGTAAATGAGTTATCATTGTATTGTTAATTTAAGTTTCCATGACTCATATATGAATATGTTATAAGCATGAGGCTATTACTTGTATTATGTGTAGCACGTGGGGAAACTACCCTCCTGAGAATTTTACATTATTCTCACCCCTATAGTTGTATATATTGTATGGTTCAGATCAACAGATGCCATCTGGTCTTCTTCCTTGACTCTCCCCAGTGGGTATGGTATTATGACACCCTGGATTCTATGTATGTCGGGTACTCTACGTTCCTATATATATGTTCTTTGACCGATCTTTTAGTACTTCTGTCTTTGCTGCCGACTTCGACCCCACTTTCCCTTATGAGGGTGTGCCTCTCCACATGGCACATCCAGACGTGTTCGAGGTTCCTCTAGCCCCACCTGTGCACCCACCAGGCGGCACCGGCACCTTCATCCTCCTCTTCATTCGGACCCCTAGGGCCCAGATGCTCCCGCGGAGGAGAGGCCATCGCACCGATGGCCAACGTTTCTGTAGAGAGGGAGGGCGAGGTCATCGCGCAGCCGACGTGTATAGAGTACTAGTGTAGCGTTAGGATTCTACCTACCTAGACTGATGTACTTTTGGTTTCCTTTTACTTTGTTGTATATTTATACTATTTTGTCAACTGAGTGCTTAGCAGGTTAGGTACTAGGAGGATTAGCCTTGTTTACACTAAGTTTTGTACTCTTTGGGGTCTTTTTGTTGGTTCCTATCCTTATGATGTACATACAGTAACTGTGACATGATGTCCTTATATGTAAAATTTATTATGGTAACAAATGTATTGCGACTTTCTTATCATTACTTATTTCGACTAGAATAGATCTGAACGCTAGTAATACTCTACTAATTACTATGTCCATACTCGAGTATGGTAATTAGGAGGGTGTTACATTATGGTATAAAGCGGTCCATCCTATCAGCCTGGGGATTGGACCGCCTATGTTTCCGTGGTAGTTGTTATGCATGATGATGCATATATATATGTGTGTGTGTGTGTGTGTGTATACATGACTGCTGGTTGGAAATGTTGTGGATTCCTGCCACACTTGGATTGGTATTGAGCCTGATCAACTCAATATTTTGTTTGGTGTGACAGGAATCAATGACTTCAAATCGGAGCAGGAGTGGAGCAGGGAACAATGTTGATATGATGAACACTTTCCATGAAATGGCCGCAATGAGGGAACAAGCAAGTTGCTAACCGAATGATGGAAAGGTTGAACCGTAATGAGGAGCAGCATCCGGTCGGTAAGGAGGAAATGAAGTGGATGGAGAATACCAGAGATTTGCGGAATTTAGAAAGGCGAATCCCCCGCCTTTCCAGGAGCTTCGACCCCTGCAAAGCGAAGAGTGGATTAAGGCAATGGAAAAAATCTTCTCAGTTCTACCCTGACAGAGGTTCAAAAGGTGGCTTTTGCCACCTATATGCTAGAAGCTAATGTGAGTTTTGGTGGGTAGGTACTAGAGGGTTATTCGAAGCGTCCCAAACTGAGGTCACCTGGGATGTCTTTAAGGAGGCTTTTTATCATAAGTACTTCCCTACTTCTATGCGGAATGCAAAGGAGCTAGAATTTATGGCTCTTAAGCAAGGACCTATGAGTGTGGCGGAGTATACCGCCAAGTTTGAAGAACTCTGCAAATTTTCTACGATTTACCAACGTGACCCGGATGAAGTCTGGAAATGCATGAAATATGAAGGGGGTTTACGTGAAGATATAGAAGCCGTGAGCCTCTTGGAGATTCGGGACTATCCTACTTTGGTGAATAAATGTCGCGTGCTGAGGACTCTAACAAGAAACTTGCTAGTTTCAAGTATACACAGAACACTGCCAGGAGGGGACTAGCACCCCAAGACCCTCGATTCAAGCCTGTGCACCAATTTAAGGGAAGGTTTCCGCCTAATAACAACAACAACCGAGGGAAACAAATTCAATCTCCACGCCGGGAGACAAGGAGAGAATGCCCTAAATGTGGGAAGTTTCACGGAATCGGCCATGCTGGACCACACAAATTATATGCTTCGCTGTGGACACCAGGACACAAGATTTTTGAGTGCCCCAATAAGAAAGTTCAGCAGCCCACCCCTAGGCCACAACAACAAGGACGTGTTTTTGTGTGAGTGCCAAGGAAGCTTCTCAATCTCCGATTCTGATCCGAGGTAAGTGTGAAATAAATGGAAATACCTTAGACGTCCTGTATGATTCAGGTGCCTCCCATTCTTTCATATCCTATGAATGTGTACAAAGGTTAGGAATACCTGTGTCTGAATTATCGTATGACCTCCTTGTATCCACCCCTCTGCGAGTCCTATTAGGACTTGTCAGCATGCATGACCATTTCCCTTCTTATAAATACTAGAGAATTTAAGGCTAATTTGTTTTGTCTACCTTTATCGGCCTAGAAGTCATTTTAGGTATGGATTGGATGGTACCAAACTATGTGCTTTTACATGTCCAACTAGAACTGCTATATTTCTCCTCATGTCTTCTTCGTTCCCGTGGTCCCCTTTTATTCTACTTGGACCTAGTAACACCTAACCCTAGTAAGGTAGACCGTTGGATATGTCCTCCTTTCGGCTAGTGAAGCCGAAAGTATCTATGACGTGAATACGATTCCAGTGGTGAGGAACTATCCAGATGTGTTCCCAGAGGATATCCGGAGTTTCCGCCCGAGCGGGAAGTCGAATTCTCCATTGAGCTGGTCCAGGGACGGGTCCTATTTCAATTGCTCCCTATAGGATGTCCCCATTAGAGTTGAAGGAACTGAAGTTACAGATTGAAGAGCTACTAGGGAAGCACTTTATTAGACCTAGTGCCTCGCCGTGGGAGCCCTTCTTTTGGTAAAGAAAAAGGATGGGGGTATGAGGCTTTGTGTAGATTAGGCAGTTGAACAAGGTAACGATCAAGAACAAGTACCCTCTACCACGAATTGATGACCTTCTGGATCAATTACGTGGGGCAACTGTTTTCTCAAAGATTGACCTTAGATCGGGTTATCATCAGGATTCAAGTTCGGGATGAAGATATCCCTAAGACTGCCTTTAGAACTCGATACGGACATTATGAGTATAAGGTAATGTCTTTTGGACTGACCAATGCTCTCGGCGGTATTCATGGATTATATGAACCGAATTTTCGCCCGTACTTGGATAAATTCGTAGTTGTCTTTATAGATGACATACTTATTTATTCAAGGACCGAAGAGGAACATGCAGAACATCTTAGGGTTGTGTTCCAGATCCTAAGGGAGAGGAAGTTGTATGCTAACTGTCAAAGTGTGAATTCTGGATGGGAGAGGTTAAGTTCCTTGGTCATGTGGTGTCGCGAGAAGGAGTTTCCGTAGATCCAAGTAGAATCCGTACTTAATTGGGGACGGCCAACTACGGTAATGAGATTCGAAGCTTTCTTGGATTAGTTGGATACTATAGGCGATTTATTATGGGTTTTTCCAGCTAGCTCTACCTTTGACCAAGTTAACTCGAAAGAATGCTCAATTCAAATGGACGCGGCTGTGAGAATAGTTTTCAGGAGTTGAAGAGAAGTTGACCACGGCTCCTGTCTTGGTGCTACCCGATCCTCATGGACCCTTCGAGGTTTATTGTGATGCTTCTAGTAAGGGTTTAGGGTGTGTGTTAATGCACAGAAATGTGGTTGCTTATGCCTCTCGCAGTTGAGACCCCATAAGGTGAACTATCCAACCCATGATCTTGAGCTTGCGGCTGTTGTTTTTGCTCTAAAGATCTGGCGACACCATCTTTATGGTGTACAGTTCAATGTCTTCTCGGATCATAAGAGTTTAAAATACCTCTTTGATCAGAAGAATTGAATATGAGAGAGACGGTGGATGGAATTCCTTAAGGATTATGAGTTTAATCTGAATTACCACCCAGGCAAGGCAAACGTTGTGGCTGATGCATTGAGGAAAGTCCCTGAGTGTAGCATGCATGATGATCAAGGAAACGGAACTAGTAGAAGACTTCAAGAAGCTTAGCTTGAGCACGTCTGTAGCCCCGAAGGTGTGGTGTTAGGTCAGATTAGAATAACAAGTGAGTTCCAGGAACGATTTTGGTTGCACAACATGAAGATCAAGAGCTTCAAGAGATTTTTAAATCAGTTCACACTAAAAAGTTGCCGGAATTTACCAGACCAGCAAGGTATATGGAGGTATAAGGACAGGGTCTGTGTACCTACAAGTGGTACTCTCAGGAATGAGATTTTGAAGGAGGCACACAAAGGTGAATTCACCATACACCCTGGGACTAGTAAGATGTATGCAGATCTCAAGAGAATGTTTTGGTGGCCTGGGATGAAGAGGGATATAGCGGAGTTTGTTCACAAGTGTTTAACTTGTCAAAGAGTCAAAATAGAACACCAAGAAGCCGCTGGAACCTTACACCCCTTAGAAATCCCAGAATGGAAGTGGGAAAGTATCTTCATGGATTTCGTAATGGGATTACCAAGAACGTCGTCAGGCCATGATGCTATATGGGTCATAGTGGATAGACTAACCAAGTCTGCTCACTTCTTGCCCATCAAAGCTAATTATCCTTTGGATAGGTTAGCTTCCTTGTACATCCAAGAGATAGTAAGGCTACATGGTGTCCCTTCTTCAATAGTTTCCGATAGGGACCCCGTTTTACTTCAAGGTTCTGGGAGCTTTCCAACGGGCCTTTGGAACCAAGCTGTGTTTAAGTACGGCTTATCACCCTAAACGGATGGGCAGACCGAACGCACCATACAAACTTTGGAAGATATGCTGAGGGCATGCGTGATTGAGCAGAAAGGAAGTTGGGATAAAGTACTTCCGCTGGTGGAGTTTGCTTATAATAACAGCTATCATGCTAGTATTGGCATGGCCCCATATGAAGCCTTATATGGAAGGAGATGTCAGTCTCCATTGTGTTGGTATGACTTAGGGGAAACACGATTGTTAGGCCCGATCTGTTAATCAAACGGCAGAACAAATTCAGAAGATTAAAGAGAAAATCCTCGCCGCGCAGAGTCGTCAAAAGAGCTATGCGGACAAGAGAAGAAAGCCTTTAGAATTTCAAGAGGGGGGCATGTATTCCTGAAGGTCACACCACTACGGGAGTAGGTAGAGCCTTAAAGGTCAAAAAGTTGTCACCTAGGTTTATAGGCCCTTTTCAAATCCTTCGACGAATTGGGTCGGCTGCTTATCAAATAGCCCTACCCCCGTCTTTATCTAACCTACATGATGTTTTCCATGTATCTCAACTTAGAATGTATCACCCAGACCAACCCATGTCATTGAACCTGAATCTATACAGTTACGGGATGATTTGACGTTTCGAGCACCTCCAGTTAGATCGTGGATAGAGAAGTTAGGAAACTAAGGAACAAATCGGTGCAACTAGTCAAAGTAGCTTGGGGTGGACCAGGAAATGAAGACTTCACCTGGGAGCTAGAGTCAACCATGAGGAAAGATTATCCTAACGTTTCAGGTACGAAATTTTGAGGACAAAATTTTTATTAAGGTGGGTGGTAATGTAACATCCTAGTTGTTCTCCTCTTTAGAAATTAATTGAGGAATGGTGAATGGAAATATCGAAGTTCTGGCAGGAACAGTTGTGATTAGAATGACTCCATGAGGGAGCACAAAAAAAAAAAAATGTGAATAGTACTTTACGGGCCGCAGGCCGCTGGGACAGCCAAACGGGATTTGGGACCCAGGTGCCCGAAGTTAAGAAAATATGAGAATAAGATTAGGGATGTATGGGAATGATAATTTTATACCTAGAATTAAATTTAAGGTAATATCGGTTAGATGGGTACGATGTTTACCCGTTCGGTGAGATTTCTGTGTGATTTTTACACGGAAGACATTTCTAACATTATTAATAAATGATTAATAATTGATATTATCTATTTGAGACAAGTGGAGGGCCAAGATTTGATCTTGGAATAATCAAATCCTAGCCATCCACTTGGCTTTCTAGAAGCATGAGTCATCACAAAACATGCCTTAATGAATGGTGACTCATATAAACACTTAGCAACTTCTCCCCAAGGTAGCAAACATTTCAGCCAGCAAGGAGAGGAAGAGAAACAGCAGCTGGTTTTCCTCCATAGCCAAGAGCTCCATCTTGCTTCCAAGTTACAAAAACCCTAACCTAGAGTCATCAAAACCTAAGCCTTTCTTCACTAAAGTTGCTCTACACCTCCATATCTATAATTCTAACCGAATAGAATTCCAAAACCTCATCCTTCTTGCACATCCATCACTGATTAGAGGAGGATTTGAAGTTGTGTGGGGAGTTGGTTGTGAAGAAATTCCACCTTGAAGCAAGCTAGAGATAGAAACTTGCTGAATCTTTAAGAGTAGGTTTTCTGCTTCCTTTTTGTGCAATTTTGAAATTCTGTTTTAGCTTGTCCTAATTTTGAAAATTTTGATGATATTGATGCTTGACATATTGATATTGATGTATGAATTTTTGTGTTGTGTTTGGATGGTTTTAAAAGGGGCTTTCTCTCAATGAAATTGGAACTAGGGTGCTGGACTGATTTCGTTTGGAATCAGAACTTTTCATGAATTTTCTGGGAAATTTTTGGGTGGTTTCATGAGCCATGAAAATTATATGTTGTAGCTAACCTCTTAAAATAAATACACGAATTTTCTTAGGGGTTAATTCTAAGGTTTGATGCCTCAAAATAAGGAACCGAATTGTAACTGCTGCGCTGAAGTGTTGAGACTGAAGTAACAAACTTGCCCGAATTTTTTATCATAGCAATTGATTGAGATAGCTCCTGAAATTTTTACACAAGACTAATAACATGTTGAAATACCTCTGTGAATTTTCTTGTACCTTGATTCCATCGAATTCTAGGGTTAAATATTCCGAGAACACAAGTCTGGACTATGAATTTGTGGCTGCTGACCACCAGATTTGCCTATTTTATTGAAGTGGTTATATAACTCTGATTGTCCTGAAATTTTTACAGGGTATTCTTGACACATTGAAGTGTCACCAAGAATTTTTGTGGCTCTTGGAATGGTTGTTGGATGTAGCAATTAAATGTTAAACTTAGAACAGAAATTCTGCCAAGGTGCTGGAATGTGAAAGTGGCTGAAATTTTGTGAATATATGATGCCTATCCCAAGTCTATGGTATATGAATGCATACGGACCATTTTAATTCCTTATTCATGAATCCATGATATAATTGAATACCTAATGGTAAGGTAATCATGACCTTGAGAAAGAGAGAGAAGCGCATAACTTAGTTATGTGAGAAAGGGCTGAGATCTGGATATTTCCGTTGCTTATATTTGATCATATGGGAAAAATAGAAACAAGGCTTAGAAGGGATATAAAGGGAAGGCAAAAATAAGGACTTCCCTAGAAAATTTATAAGTCGGTAGACGTATCGGCTAGGCATAGAACTGTGTGTGATCGGAAATGGAAAAAAATGAAGTCCGATGATCACCGATAGGAATGAGCTCATGTCCTAGCAGTCTATTGTCCTATATGGAGTTGTTAAATAATGAAGTGACTCTATGTGAAACTAAGCCTTCCCTATGTTTATGAATTGAAAAAAATGTGGCACTGAGCTTACGATCGTAAATGAGTTATCATTGTATTGTTAATTTAAGTTTCCATGACTCATATATGAATATGTTATAAGCATGAGGCTATTACTTGTATTATGTGTAGCACGGGGAAACTACCCCCTGAGAATTTTACATTATTCTCACCCCTATAGTTGTATATATTGTATGGTTCAGATCGAGCAGATGCCGTCTCTGGTCTTCTTCCTTGACTCTCCCCAGTGGGTATGGCGTATGACCCCCTGGATTCTATGTACGCTGCGGTATTACGTTCGTATATATATGTTCTTTGACCGATCTTTTAGTACTTCTATCTTTGCTGCGACTTTGACCCCACTTTCCCTTATGAGGGTGTGCCTCTCCACATGGCACATCCGAGACGTGTTCCAGGTTCCTCTAGCCCACCTGTGCACCCACCAGGGACGCACCGGCACCTTCATCCTCCTCTTCTGTCGGACCCCTCCCGGGCCCAAGATGCTCCCGGAGGAGGCCATCGCACCGATGGCCAACGGTTCTGGAGAGAGGGAGGGCGAGGTCATCAGCGGTAGCCGACGTGTATAGAGTACTAGTGTAGCGTTAGGATTCTACCTACCCTAGACTGATGTACTTTTGGTTTCCTTTTACTTTGTTGTATATTTATACTATTTTGTCAACTGAGTGCTGAGGGTTAGGTATCAGCTAGGAGGATTAGCCTTGTTTACACTAAGTTTTGTACTCTTTGGGTCTTTTTGTTGGTTCCTATCCTTATGATGTACATAGAGGAACTGTGACATTATGTCCTTATATGTAAAATTTATTATGGTAACAAATGTATTGCGACTTTCTTATCATTACTTATTTCGACTAGAATAGATCCGAATGCTGGTAATACTCTGCTAATTACTATGTCCATACTCGAGTAAATATGGTAATTAGGAGGGTGTTACAGTTACTATTATGATTGGTGTCACAAGTATGAGAAAAGGAAAGATGTTCAAGAGAAAAGTTACATGCCACTTATATGTTGTTTGATATTTGTTTGATTTACCTAAAGTACCTGTTATGCATCCATGAACTATTATGTTGCATACATGCATTAAGACTTATTATAAAAGACATGGACCTTGGATAAATATCTTGTGAAAACCTCATAATGAACCTATGCATGCTTAACCTTTTTATAATAAACCCAAGGTTCCTGGACGTGAACGATGACACTAGGATAGAGGGTTCCCTAGTAAGATTCTTTAGCAAGATCTCACCCTCTCTGTTTCTTTCCGTTACGTCTTCAGACATCATAGCGTCTGTGATTTTTGTTCACGCACCCGTGTGTAGCTGCACTATCAATTGAGATCATTAGTCCTACCACTTCGAGGTCGATGTGCTATACGCATTTTTGCATACATTGGACGCCCATTTGCCTTTCCAGTTCTCAGCTTCCATTTCACTTCGACCTCCCCCTTTGGCGACGACATGATTTGAGAGGACGCGACCCAAGAGAGCAGAGCCGTCACGCCGTCGACATCTTCAGCAATGTGGGGTTACCCGAGTGCGTGCCTCGCCCGAGACGTTTTGAAACCGACCCATCAGAGGATCCTCCTTCTCATCCTTTCCCAGGGTTCGCCCGCTACCCATGGATATCGGATAGGTAGCGAGAGACGGTGACGTGGCGGAGGCTCAGCACGACGTCCGAGATGTGCCCACAGTGGCGAGCATGCTCGCCCATCCTTCTGCCCATTCTAGGAGCTTGCCCAGTTCATTTGTATGCGCAGAGGACGAGGAGGAGCATCGTCCATTGTTCGAGGGGTTTCATAGCTTGGGAGTATCTTTTGGGGTTGTTTTCATGTATTTGTTTCTATGTTTCTTATTTTATGTTGTCATACTGCAAGGTCTCCCACTTATATGGGTAAGACTTTATGTTTCCTTTATATTTCGTGATATATAAACTATGTTATCTAATGTGATGAGAAATGTCTTCATGATGGATGTGTTCTTTAATGCTTAAGTTCTTGTATGATTTGTTTCTTCTTCCGCTTCACGTTATATTTATGTTACGCAAAGGCTCGCACTTTGGTTTATATGAATCATTTCAAAAAAAAAAATTTGCCTGATTTTTCGTAAGTATTTTGTAAATGAATTTAAAGAGAAGTAATAACTAATAATTAATCTTGATACGTCCTAGGCGTATTGGGGTTAAATATTAGGGTCTTACAATGATGAGTTCAAGAAATAAGGTTCTTGGAACCATGGTAAGAAGACTCTCAAGCTCACTTCCTCATTGTTAAGATTAACTGGAGTTAAGAGTTCATTCTTTGAAAAGTCTTTGAGTTTTGAGCTTAACAAGATATAAAAAGGAACTTGCATCCATGTTTATGTTTCAAGTCTTACACGTCATGTTTAAATTTCAAGTCTTGCATAATCATGTTTATATTTCAAGTAATCACCTTAATTCTTAAAGATAACCATAAGGATTTGCATATCATGTTTAAATTTCTAGCCTTGCATAATCATATTTACATTTCAAGTAATCACCTTAATTCTTGAAGATAATAATAAGGATTTGCATATCATGTTTAAATTTTCAGTCTTGTATAATCATGTTTATATTTCAAGCAATCACCTTAATTCTTGAAGATAATAATGTGGACTTGCATATCATGTTTAAATTTCAAAGTCTTGCATATCATGTTTAAATTTCAAGTCATCACTTTAAATCTTAAAGATAAGGAAATGGACTTACACATCATGTTTATATTTCAAGCCTTGCATATCATATTTATGTTTTCCAAAGTTATCACCTTATAATGACCAAGATTAAAAATGAGATTGCACGGCATGTTTATGATTCTAGTTATCACCTAAATCTCTAAAGCTCAAGACTTGCTCCTGTTATCTTAAATGAAAATTTTAACCATGGACATACTTCTAACATATAATTTCGGCATTATGATGATAATAGGCCTAGAGTTGAGTTTTACTTTATGTTAAGGTTTCATGTGTTTTCAATGCCTTGAAATAATTTTAAGAAACTAGTAACTAGAAATGATTTACAATGTAATTTTCCAAGCTCTTAGAAATTAAGATAAAGGTTTCTGATTTGTTTCTATAAATCATGTAACATGCTGATTGGTATGGCTTAGAAAGGTAAAATTACTATTAGTTGTTATAAAAATCATTCTTGACACATTAGGCAAGACTAGTAACTAGAAATGTGCAAATGTGCAATTTTTGAAAGCTTCTAGAGATGTGAATTTTGGTTACTGATTGAGATTATTTGTTTATGTATAATGCTATTTGGGATTGTCTAATTGTGTAAGAATTGCTAATAATTAATGTAATAATTAATTTTAGCATCTTAGGAAAAATCGGTAATTAGAAGGGTCAAACGCAATTTCTAGAATGCTTAAGATTAAATTTTCTAATATTGCTCAATGCTTTTGATACTATTCATTAGGCAAAAAGTTAGTGAAAATTATTGTAATAATCACTATTGGTCTCTATGATGCATAAAAGAATAATTACAAGTGTTAGATTAAACCAATTGGTAGCTTTGACCCGTTTAAAGGCTAATGAGTGATTATCGACAACTTGAGGTCGAAAATAAGAATTGTATTTGTGATGACCTTTGGTGCATTATGTATATCTTGTTGAAGCATAGCATGTGCATTAGCTGATAGTTGTTAATTACGGCATCCTGGGTAGTAGCATGTTTACCTTTCAATAAGATGTTGATAATAGCATGCCTATGCGAATTATGTTATGATGAGTTAATTATGATTGAGATATTTGAAATGCATAGTTGATGTGTCCTATGAACATGAAATGTGAATTCATAAGTTATATTGATATAATGCTCAAGTTTGCACTCTAATGAACATGCTAAAATTAAGGTGACATAAGACACATGAAAATGATCCTCAGACTCCAAATTAAAGATTATGAGAGGTGATCCAAAAAGGACCCTTTAGACTCTAGGAATTAATAGTTATGAAAGGTGTTCCTATATCCCCTAACCTGCACTCTGGGAGTTAAGAATTTAGCTTATCCCGGATAAGTATAAACTAGTGATGACTAGTTAGGTATAAGCTTATAACCTAGAACTCTCAAGAGGAGAAAAGATATAGGGCGGCCCCAAGGAAAATAGAATAAGAAATTTAAGTCACCTAAAGGAATAATGAGGAGAAATCATATTAGAAAGGTTTATGTTCATTATGTCATGTACATTGATTGTGATATTCATATGATAATTGGCATATGGCATTGACATGCATTCATGACATAATATGATGTATCCATGACATTAAGATTGATGCTAAAAGATACGACCTCGCTAAAGGTATTTGGAAATTAATAAATGAACCTTATATATGCTCACATTTTCATAATGAATCCTAAGGACGATGATGATGACACACGCATTAGGAGGAGAAGCCTGATCTGATTCTTTTATAAGTTTCTCATTCCTTCTTCTTTTCTTTCCATCTCATCTTTAGAGGTAGATGGCGACGTTCGTGATCTTTGCTGATGTCCTACGTGGGAAATGCACTATGACCCGTCAACCAATCATATCATTTTGTGGGTCAATACACCGTTTGTACGTCTCTTATGGATCGTCCTTCACGTACCCATTTTAGCAATTGTTCTCCCTCACTGCCCTTTCCTTATGACTGGCCTTCGAGCATTCACGTCTGCATGATTGGTAGTTTCCATATACTCACTCGTCTCATCCGTCTTCAGACTTCCTGATTACATACCCCGTCACCACTCGTCTACCAGGTCATGGTCGAACCTCAAAGGATCTACCTTCCCATCACCCTCAAGTAGTCTTGGACCCTGTCCTGTCCCTATGGAGGTGGGAAGTGACAATGATGGAGAGACTAGAGACATGCAACCGATGAGGAGCGGAGCCGCACCGTAGAGGTGGTCGCCCCGTCGAGGGTGGCATGTTTAACCCAAGGACTTTATGCCACACGAGACGAGTTGATCGTGGTTTTCACTCTAGACGTTCTAAGCATGAGTAGTGAGGATAGGAATCTTATGCTAGTATATCTTGTATTCATTTGAATATTATTCGCTTTGGATTACTATCCTGGATTTAACCTTAGTTGGTGGTGTGATGTTTGTATGTTTTGGTGCGTGATGAGAACAATCAGTTTTTACTTTGATAAAATTATAATATGAGTGATGTATAAGTACCGTGATTTATTTATGTTCTCTCTTTCATACGCGAAGGTGAATAGTGGTAACTATTTAGTATGCATGGTTCACGTTTTGTTTTAAAAAAAAATTTACCCTTAATTTCATTAAAGTATTTCTAAGAGTTTAAATTAAGAACTAGAATAAAAGAGTAATAACTAATAATTAACTTAAACAAGTCCTAGGCATGTTGAGTTAAATATTAGGGTGTTACATTAGTAGTATAGCTAAATATCTTAAAATCCTTTTAATAGCATTTAAGTGTGATTATTTTGAACTAGATTGAAATCTAGCACAAATACCTACACTTAATTGAATGTCTGGCCTACTTGTGAGATACAAAAGTCAATAATCATTCATCTATAATTACTTTTTGATACCTTTTCTCCATTCTCATTCTGCATCTATGACTTGAGATGGATGCATGGGGGTGCTCATAGGTTTGGCTTGATTCATATTAAACTTTTTCAAAAGGTCTTTTGTGTATTTTTTTTTATGGATCAAGGTTCCCTCCTTTTTTTTGTTTTGTTTGAAGTCCAAGAAAAAACTTGAGTTCACCTATCATACTCATCTCAAATTCACTTTGCATTAATTTTGAAAACTTTTCACAAAGAGAATGATTAATGACACCAAATATAATGTCAATGTTGTACACCCTAACTTTCACCTAATACGCTCGAGTCGCATTTGGCTAATTATTAGCCGGTTACGTCTTTCGTTTCAGAACTTGACTTAGCTTTCTTTAAAATACGAGTACTAAAAATATGATTAAATTTTTCTTTTTGAACTTAAGACTTAAAATGCGAGCCGCGCATGTGCATAGGAATGACTACTAAACAAGAAACTTAACAACCAGGTATACATTACAACAATCATAAATAAACCATAGAATAAACACAACATAACTTGTAGTATTATATTATAATCATAACAAAACAACGATGCCCTTATGAATGTAAGGACACCTCAAGATACCAAATACACCAAGCAAGGTTAACTAATGCTAAACATAATTATAAACAGCCTAGACTAGTCTTCAAGCTTCTATTGCGCCCTCCCGATCGATGTGCATAACTCCTACGCTCGGGCTTCGAGGGAAATCACGAACATTCACATCAATCCGTTGGAGACGACACGGAGGGAAAGACAAGTGGGTAAGAATACTTATACAAGATTCTAGGAGGCTCCCTGACTTTAATACAAGTGTCATCGCGGTCGCCCCAGACTTCGGGTTTCATTATGAAAGAGGTATACATACATAAGTTCAATTTGAATTGCTCAAATCTTATTATCCGAAGTGGGTTCCTTTTAGCATGAGTCTTCATGGTATGAATGCAGCGGATATTTTATGTATGCATGCCATACTGCATGACATGACACATATCACTTAATCAAAGTATCATGAAACATCAACGAAACATATGCATGTGTGTCTTCCTTTCATACTTGAACTGTAGTTCCTTTCATAACTTTTTCCATTTTTCCTGTCATCATCACCATCATCCACCCAAAATGCCAAATGCCCAGTGCGATTTTAACATGGTCACCAAAACTCCTAATCACCTATCGCCTAGGAATGAGCTCATCTGACTCAGCCGCCGCTAGATTTATACGGGTAAAAGAGGGGGAATCATATTTCTTTCTTGGATCACCCCATACAACCCTTAACTCGGGAAGTCATAATGGGATCATTTCCATATTATAATATCTTTTATGGATGCAACATGACATACAACCTTAGAACCTCATATAACATATCCTTCATTCATATCTCATATTCTCATGCCTTTTAAACATAGCACACCACATCATTATAGCAACATGCCACACATCCATACATTTTCATACACATGATATTTAAATGATTCGCATGCATCAAATTCATACTTATTCAAATCTCATTCCCACATCACATCTCCTATCTCATGGTGTCTTATGCTTTGGCCTTTAGGGTCTTAAACTTGTGTCCAATTTTCTTCATTATGGATTTTTATAACACCTAAGGGATCATTACCTATAGTTCTTTCTAACATTTATGTTCACTAACTCATCCAATCAGTATCGTATAGATTAAACATCATGATCATTACTTGACAATGGGGGATTCTAGGATCTACTCCTTAGACCTTTTTCTAAGTTCTGTCTCTTGTGCCTAAGATTCTAGGTTTGACTTATAGGCATAAACACTAATTATGGGTCATCTTTCTTAAGCTTAATTATGTTGGAACAAAAATTATCATTCTCGTGTCTAAGAGTGTTAAGATTTTAGTTCTCAAACCTTCTATTTATCTAGTCCTTCCTAACCATCAAAATCGTTCCTCACTTCACTCAAACATAATCTTATGCATTCTAACTCCTCGAAACAGAATTCATACAATGGCCAACAAGATAGCAAAACCAAAAGTGTGTATCACACATAATCGCATAAAATCATGTTATAAGTGCATACGAGTTACTAGTCTTCTCTTGGAGTAATTTTCAAGAAGCAAAAGGGTGTTCTGGTAAATCGTTACATGTGCCTGGTAATTGATTACCAGGGCTAAATTTTATTCTGGTTCAACAACCGAGAATCGATTACATAGGATGGTAATCGATTACCTAGGTTAAATCTGTTTTCGGAAAAATGAAGAACATCGGAGTAATCGATTACACAAATAGGTAATCGTATATGCTTTAGGACCGGTTGGGCATGAAGAATAGCCTTGGTAATCGATTACATTGTATGGTAATCGATGACAAGAACCAAAAACCCTTCGAACCACT
>JAMLFY010000022.1:1756827-1780689 GCA_030441495.1 Dalbergia oliveri
CCCCACAAACCAATACGAGTCTTTGTGCTTGCTTTGTCCCAACTCATGCTTCCTGGGAAAACTTCCAGGAGGTCACCCATCCAAAATTCCCTAGCCAAGCACGCTTACTGGAGTTCTTTTGTGATGGGCTACAAAAGAAAAATGCATCTTTGTGGCATAGGTAGTACCAATCAATTCATATAAGCCATCCTTAATTGTATAGTCCCATAGTTATACAACTTCAGGGTCAATCTCATTCGGGTGTGTAATCGGTTCATTCATGTACCCCTGGGCTGGAGGCAGGAGCCGCTCCTTGTCCCTGCCTTCTGCACCGGGGATCACTCCTGCCTGATCCCGGGCGTTACATGCCCACCAGCTTCCCGCTGGTTCATCCCCAACCAACACGGTCCTGGAGAAGTGCAGGCTCTGATACCATTTGTACGTCCCTGCTACTTTATGGATTGACGCTGTCCCCACAAACCAATACGAGTCTTTTGTGCTTGCTTTGTCCCCACTCACATGCTTCCTGGGAAAACTTCCAGGAGGTACAGCCATCCCAAAATTACCCTAAGTCAAGCACGCTCACTTTGGAGTTCTTTTGTGATGGGCTCCGAAAAAAGAAAATGCATCTTTGTGGCATAGGTAGTACCAATCAATTCATATAAGCCATCCTTAATTGTATAGTCCCATAGTTATCCAGACTAAGATAAATCTCATTCGGGTGTGTAATCGGTTCATTCATGTACCCCCGCTTGGAGGCGGCCGTCCTTGTCCATGCCTTCTTGCACTGGGATCACTCCCTGCCTCGTCAGGGCGTACATGCCCACCGCTTCCGCTGGTTCCTCCCTGAACCACACCGTCCTGGGAGAGGTGCAAGCACTGATACCATTTGTAACGTCCCCTGCTACTTTATGGATTGACGCTGTCCCCACAAACCAATACGAGTCTTTTCTGCTTGCTTTGTCCCCGCTCACATGTTCCTGGGAAAACTTCCAGGAGGTCACCCATCCCAAAATTACCCTAAGTCAAGCACGCTAACTGTAGAGCTTTTTGTGATGGGCTACAAAGGAAAATGCATCTTTGTGGCATAGGTAGTACCAATCAATTCATATAAGCCATCCTTAATTGTATAGTCCCATAGTTATAAGAACTAAGGATAGATCTCATTGGGTGTGTAATCGGTTCATTCATGTACCCTGGGCTTGAGGCAGGAGCCGCTCCTTGTCACCCTTCTTGCACTGGGGATCACTCCCTCCTCGTCGGAGACGTACATGCCCACGAGCTTCCGCTGGTTCATCCCTAACAACACCGTCCTGGGAGAAGTGCAGGCTCGTACCATTGTAACGTCCCTGCTACTTTATGGATTGATGGCTGTCCCACAAACCAATGCGGTCTTTGCTTGCTTTGTCCCCACTCACATGCTTCCTGGGAAAACTTCCAGGAGGTCACCATCCCAAAATTACCCTAAGTCAAGCACGCTCACTGTAGTTCTTTTGTGATGGGCTACCAAAAGAAAAATGCATCTTTGTGGCATAGGTAGTACAAATCAATTCATATAAGCCATCCTTAATTGTATAGTCCCATAGTTATACAACTCAGGATCAATCTCATTCGGTGTGTAATCGGTTCATTCATGTACCCTGGGCTGGAGAGAGGGCCGGCTCCTGTCGTCTTGCCTTCTTGCACGGGGATCAGCTCCCTCGTCAGAGACGTACATGCCCACCGCTTCCGCTTGGTTCATCCCTGGAACCACCGTTCCTGGGAGAGGTGCAGGCACTGATACCATTTGTAACGTGCTACTTTATGGATTGACGTGTTCCCCACAAACCAATACGAGTCTTTTGTGCTTGCTTTGTCCCCACTCACATGCTTCCTGGGAAAACTTCCAGAGAGGTCACATCCCAAAATTACCCTAAGTCAGAGCACGCTCACTGGAGTTCTTTTGTGATGGGCTACAAAGAAAAATGCATCTTTGTGGCATAGGTAGTACCAATCAATTCATATAAGCCATCCTTAATTGTATAGTCCCATAGTTATGCAGACTCAGGATCAATCTCGTTCGGGTGTGTAATCGGTTCATTCATGTACCAGTTCCGCTTGGAGGCAGGGGCCGAGCCTTGTCCTGCACCTCTTGGGCGATCACTCCCTGCCTCGTCAGAGACGGTACATGCCCACCAGCTTCCGCTTGGTTCCTCCCAAACCACACCGTCCTGGGAGAAGTGCAGGCTCTGATACCATTTGTAACGTCCCTGCTACTTTATGGATTGACGGCTGTCCACAAACCAATACGAGTCTTTTGTGCTTGCTTTGTCCCCACTCACATGCTTCCTGGAAACTTCCCAGGAGGTCACCCACCCAAAATTACCCCAAGTCAAGCACGCTTAACTTGGAGTTTCGCGATGGGCTACCAAAAAGAAAGATGCATCTTTGTGGCATAGGTAGTACCAATCAATTCATATAAGCCATCCTTAATTGTATAGTCCCATACCTATAGAGACTCTCAATTCCTCTCTTATTGTGTGTAATCGGTTCATTCATGTACCCTCGCTGAGAGACAGGAGCCGCTCCTTGTCTGTGCCTTCTCGCACCGATCACTCCCGCCCTCGTCCCTGGCGTTACATGCCCCAAGCTTCCGCTTGGTTCATCCCTTAACCACACCGTACAGGGAGAAGTGTAGGGACCAGACCATTCCTAACGTCCCGCGCTTTATGGATTGACGATGTACCCCACAAACCAATACGAGTCTTTTCCGCTGCTTTGTCCTCACTCACATGCTTCCTGGGAACTTTCCAGGAGGTCACCCATCCAAATTACCCTAAGTCAAGCACGCTTAACTTGGAGTTCTTTTGTGATGGGCTACCGAAGAAAAATGCATCTTTGTGGCATAGGTAGTACCAATCAATTCATATAAGCCATCCTTAATTGTATAGTCCCATAGTTATATAGACTCAGGATCAATCTCATTCGGGTGTGTAATCGGTTCATTCATGTACCCCTCCGCTGGAAGAGGAGCCGCTCCTTGTCCGTGCCTCTTGCATTCGGGGATTACTCCCGCCTCGTCCTGGTTACATGCCCACCACTTCCGCTGGTTCCTCCCTGAACCACACCGTACGGGAGAGGTGCAGGCACTCAGACCATTCTGGACGTCCCGCTACTTTATGGATTGTCGACGTCCCCACAAACCAATACGAGTCTTTTGCTGCTTTGTCCCCACTCACATGCTTCCTGGGAACTTCCCAGGAGGTCACCATCCCAAAATTACCCCAAGTCAAGCACGCTTAACTTGGAGTTCTTTTGTGATGGGCTACCGAAGAAAGATGCATCTTTGTGGCATAGGTAGTACCAATCAATTCATATAAGCCATCCTTAATTGTATAGTCCCATAGTTATACAGACTCAGGATCTCTCATTTGGTGTGTTTGTTCATTCATGTACCCCTCCGCTTGGAGAGAGGAGCCGCTCCTTGTCCGTGCCTTCTTGCACGGCGATTACTCCCGCCGTCCTGGGCGTTACATGCCCACCAGCTTCCGCTTGGTTCATCCCGAACCACACCGTACCGGGAGAGGTGCAGGCACCAGACCATTTGTAACGTCCGCCACTTTATGGATTGCGACGTCCCCACAAACCAATACGAGTCTTTTCTTTGCTTTGTCCCCACTCACATGCTTCCTGGAAAACTTCCCAGGAGGTCACCCATCCCAAAATTACCCTAAGTCAAGCACGCTTACTGTGGAGTTCTTTTGTGATGGGCTACCGAAAAGAAAAATGCATCTTTGTGGCATAGGTAGTACCAATCAATTCATATAAGCCATCCTTAATTGTATAGTCCCATAGTTATATAGACTCAGGATCAATCTCATTCGGGTGTGTAATCGGTTCATTCATGTACCCCTCCGCTTGGAGACAGGAGCCGCTCCTTGTCCGTGCCTCTGCACGGGATCACTCCCGCCGTCCTGGCGTTACATGCCCACCAGCTTCCGCTTGGTTCATCCCCGAACCACACCGTACTTGGAGAGGTGCAGGCACTGAGACCATTCTAACGTCTGCCCGCTTTATGGACGACCGTCCCCACAAACCAATACGAGTCTTTTGTGCTTGCTTTGTCCCCACTCACATGCTTCCTGGGAACTTTCCAGGAGGTCACCCATCCCAAAATTACCCTAAGTCAAGCACGCTTACCTTGGAGTTCTTTTGTGATGGGCTACCGAAAGAAAAATGCATCTTTGTGGCATAGGTAGTACCAATCAATTCATATAAGCCATCCTTAATTGTATAGTCCCATAGTTATAGAGACTCAGGATCAATCTCATTTGGTGTGTAATCGGTTCATTCATGTACCCCTCCGCTTGGAGACAGGAGCCGCTCCTTGTCCGTGCCTTCTTGCACGGGGATCACTCCCGCCGTCCCTGTTACATGCCCACCAGCTTCCGCTTGGTTCATCCCGACCACACCGTACCGGGAGAGGTGCAGGCACTCAGACCATTTGTAACGTCTGCACTTTATGGATTGTCACCCACAAACCAATACGAGTCTTTTGCTTGCTTTGTCCCCACTCACATGCTTCCTGGAAACTTCCCAGGAGGTCACCCATCCCAAAATTACCCTAAGTCAAGCACGCTTACTCGGAGTTTTTGTGATGGGCTACCGAAGAAAAATGCATCTTTGTGGCATAGGTAGTACCAATCAATTCATATAAGCCATCCTTAATTGTATAGTCCCATAGTTATAGAGACTTAGGATCAATCTCATTCGGGTGTGTAATCGGTTCATTCATGTACCCCTCCGCTTGGAGATAGGAGCCGCTCCTTGTCCCTGCCTTCTTGCACGGGATCACTCCCCGCCCGGGCGTTACATGCCCACCAGCTTCCGCTTGGTTCATCCCGAACCACACCGTACTTGAGGTGCAGCACTGAGACCATTTGTAACGTCCCGCTACTTTATGGATTGACGACTCGTCCCCACAAACCAATACGAGTCTTTTTGCTTGCTTTGTCCCCACTCACATGCTTCCTGGAAAACTTCCCAGGAGGTCACCCATCCCAAAATTACCCCAAGTCAAGCACGCTTACCGGAGTTCTTTTGTGATGGGCTACCGAAAGAAAAATGCATCTTTGTGGCATAGGTAGTACCAATCAATTCATATAAGCCATCCTTAATTGTATAGTCCCATAGTTATACAGACTCAGGATCAATCTCATTTGGGTGTGTAATCGGTTCATTCATGTACCCCTCCGCTTGGAGACAGGAGCCGCTCCTTGTCCGTGCCTTCTTGCACCGGGATCACTCCCTGCCTCGTCCTGCGTTACATGCCCACCAGCTTCCGCTTGGTTCATCCCTGAACCACACCGTACTGGAGAGGTGCAGGCACTCAGACCATTTGTAACGTCCCGCTACTTTATGGATTGACGACTGTCCCCACAAACCAATACGAGTCTTTTTTGCTTGCTTTGTCCCCACTCACATGCTTCCTGGAAAACTTCCCAGGAGGTCACCCATCCCAAAATTACCCTAAGTCAAGCACGCTTACCTTGGAGTTCTTTTGTGATGGGCTACCGAAGAAAAATGCATCTTTGTGGCATAGGTAGTACCAATCAATTCATATAAGCCATCCTTAATTGTATAGTCCCATAGTTATACAGACTAGGATCAATCTCATTTGGTGTGTAATCGGTTCATTCATGTACCCCTCCGCTTGGAGAGAGGAGCCGCTCCTTGTCCGTGCCTTCTGCACCGGGGATCACTCCCGCCCGTCCCGGGCGTTACATGCCCACCAGCTTCCGCTGGTTCCTCCCGAACCACACCGTACCTGGAGAGGTGCAGGCACTCAGACCATTTGTAACGTCCCTGACTTTATGGATTGCGACTGTCCCACAAACCAATACGAGTCTTTTGCTGCTTTGTCCCCACTCACATGCTTCCTGGAAAACTTCCCAGGAGGTCACCCATCCCAAAATTACCCCAAGTCAAGCACGCTTAACCTGGAGTTCTTTTGTGATGGGCTACCAAGAAAAATGCATCTTTGTGGCATAGGTAGTACCAATCAATTCATATAAGCCATCCTTAATTGTATAGTCCCATAGTTATACAGACTCAGGATCAATCTCATTTGGGTGTGTAATCGGTTCATTCATGTACCCCTCCGCTTGGAGAGAGGAGCCGCTCCTTGTCCCTGCCTCTGCACGGGATCACTCCCCGCCGTCCTGGTTACATGCCCACCAGCTTCCGCTTGGTTCCTCCCGAACCACACCGTACTTGGAGAGGTGCAGGCACTGAGACCATTCTGTAACGTTGACTTTATGGATTGACGACCGTCCCCACAAACCAATACGAGTCTTTTCCGCTGCTTTGTCCCCACTCACATGCTTCCTGGAAAACTTCCCAGGAGGTCACCCATCCCAAAATTACCCTAAGTCAAGCACGCTTAACTTGGAGTTCTTTTGTGATGGGCTACCGAAAGAAAAATGCATCTTTGTGGCATAGGTAGTACCAATCAATTCATATAAGCCATCCTTAATTGTATAGTCCCATAGTTATAGAACTTAGGATCAATCTCATTCGGTGTGTAATCGGTTCATTCATGTACCCCTCCGCTTGGAGAGGAGCCGCTCCTTGTCCTGCCTTCTGCACGGGGATCACTCCCCGCGTCTCCTGGGCGTTACATGCCCACCAGCTTCCGCTTGGTTCATCCCCGAACCACACCGTACGGGAGAGGTGCAGGCACTCAGACCATTTGTAACGTCCCTGCTACTTTATGGATCGACGACGTCCCCACAAACCAATACGAGTCTTTTTGCTTGCTTTGTCCCCACTCACATGCTTCCTGGGAACTTCCCAGGAGGTCACCCATCCCAAAATTACCCTAAGTCAAGCACGCTTAACGTGGAGTTCTTTTGTGATGGGCTACCGAAGAAAAATGCATCTTTGTGGCATAGGTAGTACCAATCAATTCATATAAGCCATCCTTAATTGTATAGTCCCATAGTTATACAGACTCAGGATCAATCTCATTTGGGTGTGTAATCGGTTCATTCATGTACCCCTCCGCTTGGAGAGAGGAGCCGCTCCCTTGTCCGTGCCTTCTTGCACTCGGGATTACTCCCGCCGTCCCGCGTTACATGCCCACCAGCTTCCGCTTGGTTCATCCCTTAACCACACCGTACTGGAGAGGTGCAGGCACTCAGACCATTTGTAACGTCCCGCCACTTTATGGATTGACGACCGTCCCCACAAACCAATACGAGTCTTTTTGCTGCTTTGTCCCCACTCACATGCTTCCTGGAAAACTTCCCAGGAGGTCACCCATCCCAAAATTACCCTAAGTCAAGCACGCTTAACGTGGAGTTCTTTTGTGATGGGCTACCGAAAAGAAAAATGCATCTTTGTGGCATAGGTAGTACCAATCAATTCATATAAGCCATCCTTAATTGTATAGTCCCATAGTTATACAGACTTAGGATCAATCTCATTCGGGTGTGTAATCGGTTCATTCATGTACCCCTCCGCTTGGAGACAGGAGCCGCTCCTTGTCCCGCCTTCTTGCATTGGGGATCACTCCCGCCCGTCCTGGGCGTTACATGCCCACCAACTTCCGCTTGGTTCATCCCGAACCACACCGTACTGGAGAGGTGCAGGCACTCAGACCATTTGTAACGTCCTGACTTTATGGATTGACGACCCCCACAAACCAATACGAGTCTTTTGTGCGCTTTGTCCCCACTCACATGCTTCCTGGAAACTTCCCAGGAGCACCCATCCCAAAATTACCCTAAGTCAAGCACGCTTAACCTGAGTTCTTTTGTGATGGGCTACCGAAAAGAAAAATGCATCTTTGTGGCATAGGTAGTACCAATCAATTCATATAAGCCATCCTTAATTGTATAGTCCCATAATATACAGAAGGATCAATCTCATTCGGTGTGTAATCGGTTCATTCATGTACCCCTCCGCTTGGAGACAGGAGCCGCTCCTTGTCCCGCCTCTGCACCGGGATTACTCCCCGCCGCCGTCCTGGCGTTACATGCCCACCAGCTTCCGCTTGTTCATCCCGAACCACACCGTACGGAGAGGTGCAGGCACTCAGACCATTCTGTAACGTCCCCGCTACTTTATGGATTGACGACCGTCCCCACAAACCAATACGAGTCTTTTTGCTTGCTTTGTCCCCACTCACATGCTTCCTGGAAACTTCCCAGGAGTCACCCATCCCAAAATTACCCTAAGTCAAGCACGCTTAACCGTGGAGTTCTTTTGTGATGGGCTACCGAAAAGAAAAATGCATCTTTGTGGCATAGGTAGTACCAATCAATTCATATAAGCCATCCTTAATTGTATAGTCCCATAGTTATACTAGGATCAATCTCATTTGGGTGTGTAATCGGTTCATTCATGTACCCCTCCGCTTGGAGAGAGGAGCCGCTCCTTGTCCCGCCTTCTGCACTGGGATCACCCCTGTCCGTCCTGGTTACATGCCCACCAGCTTCCGCTGGTTCCTCCCGAACCACACCGTACTTGGAGAGGTGCAGGCATGAGACCATTTGTAACGTCCCCTGACTTTATGGATTGACGACTTCCCCACAAACCAATACGAGTCTTTTTGCTTGCTTTGTCCCCACTCACATGCTTCCTGGGAAACTTCCCAGGAGGTCACCCATCCCAAAATTACCTTAAGTCAAGCACGCTTAACTGGAGTTCTTTTGTGATGGGCTACCGAAAGAAAAATGCATCTTTGTGGCATAGGTAGTACCAATCAATTCATATAAGCCATCCTTAATTGTATAGTCCCATAGTTATAGAGACTTGGATCAATCTCATTCGGGTGTGTAATCGGTTATTCATGTACCCCTCCGCTTGGAGACAGGAGCCGCTCCTGTCCCTGCCTTCTTGCACTGGGGATCACTCCCCGCCGTCCGTTACATGCCCACCACTTCCGCTGGTTCTCCCGAACCACACCGCACTTGGAGAGGTGCAGGCACTGAGACCATTCTGTAACGTCCCGTGACTTTATGGATTTACGACGTCCCCACAAACCAATACGAGTCTTTTCCGCTGCTTTGTCCCCACTCACATGCTTCCTGGAAAACTTCCCAGGAGGTCACCCATCCCAAAATTACCCTAAGTCAAGCACGCTGAACTGGAGTTCTTTTGTGATGGGCTACCGAAAGAAAAATGCATCTTTGTGGCATAGGTAGTACCAATCAATTCATATAAGCCATCCTTAATTGTATAGTCCCATAGTTATAGACTCAAAGGATTAATTCTCATTCGGGTGTGTAATCGGTTCATTCATGTACCCCTCCTCCGCCGGAGACAGGAGCCGCTCCTTGTCCCCGCCTCTGCACGGGATCACCCCCTCCTCGTCCTGCGTTACATGCCCACGAGTTTCCGCGGTTCATCCCTGTAACAACACCGTACGGGAGGTGTAGGCCCCAGACCATTTATAACGTCCCGTGACTTTATGGATTGACGACTTGCCCCCACAAACCAATACGAGTCTTTTCGCTTGCTTTGTCCCCACTCACATGCTCCCGGAAAACTTCCCAGTGGTCACCCATCCCAAAATTACCCTAAGTCAAGCACGCTTAACTGCGGAGTTCTTTTGTGATGGGCTACCGAAAAGAAAAATGCATCTTTGTGGCATAGGTAGTACCAATCAATTCATATAAGCCATCCTTAATTGTATAGTCCCATAGTTATAGAGACTAGGATCAATCTCATTCCTGTGTGTAATCCCTTCATTCATGCACCTCCGCTCGGAGACAGGAGCCGCTCCTTGTCCCCGCTCCCCATACGGACCTCTCCGCCTCGTCCTGGCTACATGCCCACCAGCTTCCGCTTGGTTCTTCCCAAACCACACCGTACTTGGAGAAGAGTGTAGGCTTCAAGACCATTTGTAACGTCCCTGTCCTCGACTTCACGGATCGACTGACCCCCACAAACCACACGAGTCTTTTTGCTGCTCTGCTCACTCACATGCTTCCTGGAAAACTTCCCAGGAGGTCACCCATCCCAAAATTACCTTAAGTCAAGCACGCTTAACTTGAGTTCTTTTGTGATGGGCTACCGAAAAGAAAAATGCATCTTTGTGGCATAGGTAGTACCAATCAATTCATATAAGCCATCCTTAACGGCATAGTCCCATAGTTATAGAGACTCGATCAATCTCATTCGGGTGTGTAATCGGTTCATTCATGTACCCCTCCGCTTGGAGACAGGAGCCGCTCCTTGTCCCCGCCTTCACTGGGGATCACTCCCTGCCTCGTCCTGGCGTTACATGCCCACCAGCTTCCGCTTGGTTCATCCTGAACCACACGTCCTGGAGAGGTGCAGGCACTGATACCATTTGTAACGTCCCTGCTGCTTTATGGATTGACAACTGTCCCCACAAACCAATACGAGTCTTTCTCTTGCTTTGTCCCCACTCACATGCTTCCTGGGAAAACTTCCAGGAGGTCACCCATCCCAAAATTACCCAAGTCAAGCACGCTTAACTTGAGTTCTTTTGTGATGGGCTACCGAAAAGAAAAATGCATCTTTGTGGCATAGGTAGTACCAATCAATTCATATAAGCCATCCTTAATTGTATAGTCCCATAGTATACAGACTCAGGATAATCTCATTCGGGTGTGTAATCGGTTCATTCATGTACCCCTCCGCTTGGAGGCGGAGCCGCTCCTTGTCCGTGCCTTCTGCACGGGACACTCCCTGCCTCGTCCCGGGCGTTACATGCCCACCAGCTTCCGCTTGGTTCATCCCTGAACCAACAGTACCTGGAGAGGTGCAGGCACTGATACCATTTGTAACGTCCCCTTGCTTTATGGATTGGCAGACTCCCCACAAACCAATACGAGTCTTTTCACTTGCTTTGTCCCCACTCACATGCTTCCTGGGAAAACTTCCCGGAGGTCACCCATCCCAAAATTACCCCAAGTCAAGCACGCTTAACTGCGGAGTTCTTGTGATGGGCTACCGAAAGAAAAATGCATCTTTGTGGCATAGGTAGTACCAATCAATTCATATAAGCCATCCTTAATTGTATAGTCCCATACCTATAGACTGGGATCAATCTCATTTGGGTGTGTAATCGGTTCATTCATGTACCTCGCTTGGAGAGCGGAGCCGCTCCTTGCGTGCCTTCTCACGGATCACTCACTGCCTCGTCCCGGGCGTTACATGCCCACCAGCTTCCGCTGGTTCATCCCAACCACACCGTCCTGGGAGAGGTGAGGCCCTGATACCATTTGTAACGTCCCGCTACTTTATGGATTGACGACTGTCCCCCAAACCAATACGAGTCTTTCTCTTGCTTTGTCCCCACTCACATGCTTCCTGGGAAAACTTCCAGGAGGTCACCCATCCCAAAATTACCCCAAGTCAAGCACGCTTAACTGGGAGTTCTTTTGTGATGGGCTCCGAAAGAAAAATGCATCTTTGTGGCATAGGTAGTACCAATCAATTCATATAAGCCATCCTTAATTGTATAGTCCCATAGTTATACAGACTCAGGATCAATCATTTGGGTGTGTAATCGGTTCATTCATGTACCCCTCCGCTTGGAGACGGAGCCGCTCCTTGTAGTGCCTTCTTGCAGGGGATCACTCCCCTGCCTCGTCCCGGCGTACATGCCCACCAGCTTCCGCTTGGTTCCTCCCTGAACCACCGTCCTGGGAGAGGTGCAGGCACTGATACCATTTGTAACGTCCCCTGCTACTTTATGGATTGCGTACCCCAAACCAATACGAGTCTTTTGTGCTTGCTTTGTCCCACTCACATGCTTCCTTGGAAAACTTCCCAGGAGGTCACCCATCCCAAAATTACCCTAAGTCAAGCACGCTAACTGGAGTTCTTTTGTGATGGGCTCCAAAAGAAAAATGCATCTTTGTGGCATAGGTAGTACCAATCAATTCATATAAGCCATCCTTAATTGTATAGTCCCATAGTTATAAGACTCAGGATCAATCTCATTCGGGTGTGTAATCGGTTCATTCATGTACCCCTCCGTTGGAGGCGGCCGCTCCTTGTCCGTGCCTTCTACCTGGTCACTCCTGCCTCGTCCCGGGCGTTACATGCCCACCAGCTTCCCTTGGTTCATCCCTGAACCACACCGTCCTGGGAGAGGTGGCACTGATACCATTTGTAACGTCCCTGCTACTTTATGGATTGACGACTGTCCCCACAAACCAATACGAGTCTTCTTCTTGCTTGTCCCCACTCACATGCTTCCTGGGAAAACTTCCAGAGGTCACCCATCCCAAAATTACCCTAAGTCAAGCACGCTTAACTGTGGAGTTCTTTTGTGATGGGCTACCGAAGAAAAATGCATCTTTGTGGCATAGGTAGTACCAATCAATTCATATAAGCCATCCTTAATTGTATAGTCCCATAGTTACAACTCAGGTCAATCTCATTCGGGTGTGTAATCGGTTCATTCATGTACCCCTCCGCTTGGAGGGAGCCGCTCCTTGTCCCCTGCCTTTCTGGGGATACTCCCTGATCGTCCCTGAGCGTTACATGCCCACCAGCTTCCGCTTGGTTCATCCCCAACCACACCGTACTGGAGGTGCAGGCTGATACCATTGTAACGTCCCCTGCTACTTTATGGATTGACGACTCCCCACAAACCAATACGAGTCTTTCTGCTTGCTTTGTCCCCACTCACATGCTTCCTGGAAAACTTCCCAGGGTCACCCATCCCAAAATTACCCCAAGTCAAGCACGCTTAACTGTGGAGTTCTTTTGTGATGGGCTACCGAAAAGAAAAATGCATCTTTGTGGCATAGGTAGTACCAATCAATTCATATAAGCCATCCTTAATTGTATAGTCCCATAGTTATAAGACTAAGATCAATCTCATTCGGGTGTGTAATCGGTTCATTCATGTACCCCTCCGCTTGGAGGCAGGAGCCGCTCCTTGTCCCTGCCTTCTCAGGCGATCACTCCCTGCCTCGTCCCGGGCGTTACATGCCCACCAGCTCCGCTGGTTCCTCCCTGAACCACACCGTCCTGGGAGAGGTGCAGGCACTGATACCATTTGTAACGTCCCTGCTGCTTTATGGATTGACGACTGTCCCCACAAACCAATACGAGTCTTTTGTGCTGCTTTGTCCCCACTCACATGCTTCCTGGAAAACTTCCCAGGAGGTCACCCATCCCAAAATTACCCTAAGTCAAGCACGCTCACTGTGAGTTCTTTTGTGATGGGCTACCGAAAGAAAAATGCATCTTTGTGGCATAGGTAGTACCAATCAATTCATATAAGCCATCCTTAATTGTATAGTCCCATAGTTATACAGACTCAGATCAATCTCATTCGGGTGTGTAATCGGTTCATTCATGTACCCCTCCGCTTGGAGGCAGCTCCTTGTCCGTGCCTTCTTGCAGGGGATCACTCCCTGCCTCGTCCCAGGCGTACATGCCCACCAGCTTCCGCTTGGTTCATCCCTTAACCACACCGTCCTGGGAGAGGTGCAGGCACTGATACCATTTGTAACATCCCTCCTGCTTTATGGATTGACGCTGTCCCACAAACCAATACGAGTCTTTCTGCTTGCTTTGTCCCACTCACATGCTTCCTGGGAAAACTTCCCAGGAGGTCACCCATCCCAAAATTACCCAAGTCAAGCACGCTTAACTGGAGTTCTTTTGTGATGGGCTACCGAAAAGAAAGATGCATCTTTGTGGCATAGGTAGTACCAATCAATTCATATAAGCCATCCTTAATTGTATAGTCCCATAGTATACAGACTCAGGATCAATCTCATTCGGGTGTGTAATCGGTTCATTCATGTACCCCTCCGCTTGGAGGCAGGAGCCGCTCCTTGTCCGTGCCTTCTTGCACCGCGATCACTCCTGCCTCGTCCGGGCGTTACATGCCCACCAGCTTCCGCTTGGTTCATCCCGAACCAACGTCCTGGGAGAGGTGCAGGCACTGATACCATTTGTAACGTCCCTGCTCTTTATGGATCGACTGACCCCACAAACCAATACGAGTCTTTTGCTTGCTTTGTCCCACTCACATGCTTCCTGGGAAAACTTCCCAGGAGGTCACCCATCCCAAAATTACCCCAAGTCAAGCACGCTTACTGTGGAGTTCTTTTGTGATGGGCTAAAAGAAAAATGCATCTTTGTGGCATAGGTAGTACCAATCAATTCATATAAGCCATCCTTAATGTATAGTCCCATAGTTATACAACTCAGGATCAATCTCATTCGGGTGTGTAATCGGTTCATTCATGTACCCTCCGCTTGGAGGCAGGAGCCGCTCCTTGTCCGCCTTCTGCACAGGCGATCACTCCCTCCCTCGTCTCCGTTACATGCCCACCAGCTTCCGCTTGGTTCATCCCGAACAACACGTCCTGGGAGAGGTGCAGGCACGATACCATTTGTAAGTCCCTCCTGCTTTATGGATTCGACTGTCCCCACAAACCAATACGAGTCTTTCTGCTTGCTTTGTCCCCACTCACATGCTTCCTGGGAAAACTTCCAGGAGGTCACCCATCCCAAAATTACCCTAAGTCAAGCACGCTTACTGTGGAGTTCTTTTGTGATGGGCTACCGAAAAATGCATCTTTGTGGCATAGGTAGTACCAATCAATTCATATAAGCCATCCTTAATTGTATAGTCCCATAGTATAAGACTAAGGATAATCTCATTATTGGGTGTGTAATCGGTTCATTCATGTACCCCTCCGCTTGAGACGGAGCCGCTCCTTGTCCGTGCCTTCTACAGCGATCACTCCTCCTCGTCTGAGGCGTTACATGCCCACCGCTTCCGCTGGTTCATCCCGGACCAACAGGATAGGAGAGGTAGGCTCAATACCATTTGTAACATCCATTCTGCTTTATGGATTGATTTTCCCCACAAACCAACCGAGTCTTTCAGCTGCTTTGTCCCACTCACATGCTTCCTGGGAAAACTTCCAGGAGGTCACCATCCCAAAATTACCAAGTAACACGCTTAACTGAGTTCTTTTGTGATGGGCTACCGAAAGAAAAATGCATCTTTGTGGCATAGGTAGTACCAATCAATTCATATAAGCCATCCTTAATTGTATAGTCCCATAGTTATAGAACTCAGGTCAATCTCATCGGGTGTGTAATCGGTTCATTCATGTACCCTCTCGGCTGGAGACAGGAGCCGCTCCTTGTCCGTGCCTTCTTGGGCGATCACTCCCTCCCTCGTCTCGGGCGTACATGTCCACCAGCTTCCGCTTGGTTCATCCCGAAACAACACCGTACTGGGAGAGTCAGGCACTGATACCATTTGTAACATCCCCTCCTGCTTTATGGATTGACGGCCTGTCCCCACAAACCAACACGATTCTTTGCTTGCTTTGTCCCCTCTCACATGCTTCCTGGGAAAACTTCAGGAGGTCACCCATCCCAAAATTACCCAAGTCAAGCACGTTAACTGTGGAGTTCTTTTGTGATGGGCTCCGAAAAGAAAATGCATCTTTGTGGCATAGGTAGTACCAATCAATTCATATAAGCCATCCTTAATTGTATAGTCCCATAGTTATACAGCTAAGGATCCCTCTCATTCGGGGTGTAATCGGTTCATTCATGTACCCCTCCGCTGAAGGAGCAGGAGCCGCTCCTTGTCCTGCCTTCTTGCAGGCGATCACTCCTTCCTCGTCTTGGGCGTACATGCCCACCAGCTTCCGCTTGGTTCATCCTGAACAACACATCGTCCTGGGAAAGGTAAGGCTCTGATACCATTTGTAACATCCCTGCTGCTTTATGGATTGACAACTGTCCCCACAAACCAATACGTTCTTTTTCTCCTTGCTTTGTCCCTCTCATGCTTCCTGGGAAAACTCCCAAGAGTTCGCCATCCCAAAATTACCAAGTCAAGCACGCTTACTTGGAGTTCTTTTGTGATGGGCTACCGAAAGAAAAATGCATCTTTGTGGCATAGGTAGTACCAATCAATTCATATAAGCCATCCTTAACTGTATAGTCCCATAGTTATACAGACTCAGGATCATCTCATTCGGGTGTGTAATCGGTTCATCATGTACCCCTCCCACTTGGAGGCAGGAGCTCCTTGTCCCTCCTTTTCATGGGCGATCACTCCCTGCCTTCGTCCCGGGCGTTACATGCCCACCAGCTTCCGCTTGGTTCATCCCCAAACAACACCGTCCTGGAGAGGTGCAGGCTCTTACAGTACCATTTGTAACATCCCGCTGCTTTATGGATTGACGACTGTCCCCACAAACCAATACGAGTCTTTCTCTTGCTTTGTCCCCTCTCACATGCTTCCTGGGAAAACTTCCAGAGGTCACCCATCCCAAAATTACCCCAAGTCAAGCACGCTTAATTGTGGAGTTCTTTTGTGATGGGCTCCAAAGAAAAATGCATCTTTGTGGCATAGGTAGTACCAATCAATTCATATAAGCCATCCTTAATTGTATAGTCCCATAGTTATCCAGAGCCGAGGATAAATCTCATTCGGGTGTGTAATCGGTTCATTCATGTACCCCTCCGCTTGGAGACGGGAGCCGCTCCTTGTCCCTGCCTTCTTGGGCGATAACTCCTACCTCGTCCCTGGCGTACATGCCCACCAAGCTTCCGCTTGGTTCATCCCGAAACAACAGATCCTGGGAAAGGTGCAGGCACTGATACCATTTGTAACATCCCTGCTCTTTATGGATTGAACTTCCCCACAAACCAATACGAGTCTTTTGCTTTTTGTCCTCACTCACATGCTTCCTGGAAAAACTTCCAGGAGGTCACCCATCCCAAAATTACCCTAAGTCAAGCACGCTTACTCTGAGAGTCTTTTGTGATGGGCTACCGAAAAGAAAAATGCATCTTTGTGGCATAGGTAGTACCAATCAATTCATATAAGCCATCCTTAATTGTATAGTCCCATAGTTATACAGACTCATAAATCTCATTCGGGTGTGTATCGTTCGTATGTATGTTTCAGCTCCGCTTGGAGGCAGGAGCCGCTCCTTGTCCCTGCTTTCTTGGGCGATCACTCCTGCCTCGTCCGGGGTACATGCCCACGAGCTTCCGCTTGGTTCATCCCAAACAACACCGTCCTCGAGAAGTGCAGGTCTGATACCATTTGTAACATCCCCTCCTGCTTTATGGATTCGTTTCCCCAAACCAATACGTCTTCTGCTTGCTTTGTCCCCACTCACATGCTTCCTGGGAAAACTTCCCAGGTCACCATCCCAAAATTACAAGTCAAGCACGCTTACCTGTGGAGTTCTTTGTGATGGGCTACCGAAGAAAAATGCATCTTTGTGGCATAGGTAGTACCAATCAATTCATATAAGCCATCCTTAATTGTATAGTCCATAGTCTAGGACTCAGGATCATCTCATTCGGGTGTGTAATCCGTTCATTCATGTACCCCTCCGCTTGGAGACGGAGTCGCTCCTTGTCCGTGCCTTCTCACCGGCGATCACTCCCTCCTTGTCAAGGGCGTTACATGCCCACGCTTCGCTTGGTTCATCCCAGAACCACACCGTACTGGGAGAGGTGCAGGTTCTAATACCATTTGTAACATCCATGCCGCTTTATGGATCGACCTGTCCCCACAAACCAACACAACTCTTTCAACTTGCTTTGTCCCACCCACATGCTTCCTGGGAAAACTTCCAGGAGGTCACCCATCCCAAAATTACCCCAAGTCAAGCACGCTTAACGGTGGATTTCTTTTGTGATGGGCTACCGAAAGAAAGATGCATCTTTGTGGCATAGGTAGTACCAATCAATTCATATAAGCCATCCTTAATTGTATAGTCCCATAGTTATACAGACTTAGGAGCCATCTCATTGGGGTATGTAATCGGTTCATTCATGTACCCCTGCTTGGAGACAGGAGCCACTCCTTGTTGATGCCTTCTTGCGGGTCACTCCCGCCTTCTACACGATCACTCCTGCCTCATCCAGGAGCGTTACATAGTGCACTTCCCAAATCGGCGTATTAACAAAGATACGAACAATGCCATCGGAATCTGAAGCGTAATGAAAAGAAGAAAGAGGTGAGAATCTTGCTAAGAATCTCATAGGGAAATCCTCTATCCTAGTGTCATCGTTACATCCAGGAACCTTGGGTTTATTATGAAAAGGTTAAACATGCAAGGGTTCGTTATGAGGTTTATTAAAGGTAATTATCCAAGGTAGATGTTTTGCGATGAATCTTAATGCATGTATGTAGCATAGCGAAACATGAATGCATGGCAATACTTTATGCGCAACCAATAAAACATATTATCAATAATTAATTCTCATATAAGTGGCATGTAATTTCTCATAATCAACCTTTCGCTTTCATATGCAAGATACTTCACATCTTTCTGTTTCTCAAACTTGTGACGTCATGGTATTAAAAATAGTAACCAACCCCGATACTAGGCTATAAGCTCATACCTCAACTAGTCGTCACTAGTTCTTACTTATCGTCTTGATAAGCGTATCATAATCATAATCATAAGAATAATCCCGACTCCAGAGTTCGGGTAAGGGACCTAAGGATCACCCATGGTGGGACTTTTTCCTTCTGAAACGCATCAACTGGTTATGACTATTGGCTTTGTCGCTTGGAGGCTAATGTCGATGCCCCTTCAGGTTTTACCTTCTCCTCACTGTCAGGAGAAGTATGTAACGCGTCGAATTTCTGTTGTTTGAGTACAAATGACCAAAATGTCCCTGAGGTCATTCTTCCCAGAATTCAAGAAATATGACCCTGCAATCCTAAATGGGTCAACTCGATATTTAAAGGGGATTATATTGTTGTGAATGATATCCGAGGTGAAAATCTGTTTTCTAACTTTCGGCTCAAAATGACCAAAATACCCCTCCTGTGTCTACACGGGTAAAGGTGCCTGTTTGAGCTCAAAATTTCCAGGAAGTTTAGAATGATGTTTTTAAGTGATGTTTGATGTTTAGTTGAGCCGGAAGGTCCGAGGTTTAGTGCAAAATTACCATTTTGCCCTAGAATAGTGTACAGTGACCTAATGACGCAATTAAGCAAACCTAAGCAATATTAGGCTCTAATCGAAGATTAATTTATTTTGATAATTAATCTAGAGTCAAAATGATTTATTAAGGTTAATTAGAACCTAAGATTGCTTAGTTAAACTCTAATTGCATTCTTTAATTCAAGATTCCTAGTCATGGAATCTTGAATAGTGTTTTTCTTCTCCAATTCCTTAAATTAAGGAATTGTGTCATACCTCATTTGACTAAGAAAATGAATTTAATTTGTTAATCTAGTATGAACACTCCCTAATCAAGTCTTGACACTCCTAATTACCCAATTACCTCACCTAAACACCTTCTTATAAACTCCTAATCAAAAGCCTAATCAAAGACACACCTAAACACACCTTTAACCCACAATTAGATGAACTAATTTTCTCTCTTTCTTGGCCTTAAGTGGCCGGCCACTCCACCCCTCCATAGCCTATCAGGTGTTGTTTCAATTACACTCAAGAGCCATACTTCAAGCCATGCCTTGCCCATACCTCACCATGCCTTCAACCATGCTTACAACCATACCTTTGTAAGAGATATTTCTTCTCTCCTTCCTCCCTCAAGAGTGGGTTCCTCCCCCATGGAAGCCTCATTTTTGAAAATTTCTATAAATACCAAGCCTTGATGAACCTTGTCACACTTTGGTTCATTTGTTAAGTTTACACTCCTTGCAAAATTTTCTCATTTCCCCTCAAACTCCCTCACTTTGGCCGAGTTCTTCCTCAAGATTCCAAGAAGGATTTCCTTCTCTTTTCCTCTCAAGAAACAAAGCTTTCCTTCCTCTCTTCAAGACTTCTTTAGGTAGGGGTTTATTTTCTAAGTTTTGTGTGCTTCCTTTAAGGAAGAGTGCTAGTGTTCTTCTTGGTTTTTGAAGCTCTCCCTCTCTTTTTATTTTCGGCCTAGAGCCTTTGATTGAGAAAAACTTTGGCTTGATGATGAGGTTTCAAGATAATGACTTGTTGTTGTCATGTGAGAAACCTCTAAAGCTTGAAAATAACTTGGTCTTGGACCATATATGCTTGTGTTTTTTTCTTTTCCTTGGTTTATGTTCGGTTTCCTTTTTCATTTGCTTGAACAAGGTTTGCTAAAATATTGAGTAGATCACAAAAGCTTTGGTAAAGAAAAATTAATCACATGGTTTCTAAGAGCTCTAAGCTTACCCTTGCCAACCTTAAAGTTGGTCGGCCGTTCTAAGAGTTTTACTCTAGATTGAAGCCCATGAGCAATAAAATAAAGAATATGAGTAGTTCTATTTGTGTTTGTTTTGTTAAAATGTTGGTATTCTTGTTGTAATCCTTTCTTGAGCTTGATGATGAAGTTCAAAACCAAAGTATTCTTTGAAGGCTTGGTGTTAAGAACTCTAAAGCTCATCTTCCATTGTTAAGATACATGTTGGGTTAGGCTATTGATGTTCCTCTAAAGTCTTGTAAGAGCTCTAGTTAAGATAAAATAAGTTGCATTCACGTTTAAGTTTATATCTTGCATCTCATGTTTATTTTGATGCCATCACTAATCTCACAAGAATAAATGAGTGAACTTGCATTATCATATTTAAATTCCCAAGCTTGCATTTCATGTTTATATTTCAAGTCATCACTTAATCCTCAAAGATAATAATGAGGTTGTATCTCATATTTATTTTATGCTCTCACTTTACTTTGTAATGAAGAGTAAAATGAAGTGCATAGCATGTTTAAGATTATGTCATCACCTAAATACTCTAGAGCTCAAAGACTTGCCCTTAGTACCTTAAAAAGGAAATCTTAACCATGATAAGTGGATATGTTTAGTATGAAACAAGGATGGTTTGATTTTGTAAAATGTAAGGATGTTTTCAGAAAATGTTGGAAAAATGTTTTATGAGGTCTCAAGGTGTTTAAATGGTTTGGAATGTGTCAAAAATCATGTTTTCTCAATTTGAGGTCCTAGTAATCGATTAACGCTTATGTAATCGATTAATGAGTGGGTTTTTGAAGGATTTTTTGTTCTAGTAATCGATTACCAAGAACGATGTAATTGATTACCAAGGCTATTCTTCATGCCCAGAACTGAGTCCTTCAAGCCCTGTAATTGATTACCTGTTAGTGTAATCGATTACTCCGATGTCTTTATTTTCAAACGATTTAACCTTAAGTAATCGATTACCCTACTATGTAATCAATTACCCAGTTGTTAAACCCAGAATAAATTTAGCTTGGTAATCGTTACGGCACATGTAATCGATTACCAGAACACCTTTTTGCTCCTGAAATTGTCCCAAGAGAAAACTAGCAACTCGTGTGCACTTTTAACATGAGTTTATGTGATTATGTGTGATGAACATTTTTGGTTTCTGTCTTATCCTTTGTGGCCACTATATGAATTCTATTGAGGAGTTAGAATGCGTAATGTTATGCTTGAGCAAAGTGAGGAACGTTTTCAAGGATGGGAAGACTAAGCAACTAGGGAGAATATAGAACTAGAATCTTAACTGCTTAGACACAAGAATAATAACTTCTGTTTCAGTATAATTGAGCTTAAGGAAGATGGTTCATAACTAGTGATTATGCCTAGGAGTTGAACATAGAATCTTAGGCGAAGATAGAACTTAGAAAAGAGTTTAAGGCATAGATTCTAGAATCCCGTAGTTGAATAAATGATCTTGATGAGTAATCTATATAATGCGTTGGATGAATTAGTGAGCATAATGTTAGAAGAATTATAAAGAACAATTCCCTAGATATGATAAAGACTTGCAATGGGTGATAAGATTACTAGAAAAAGAATTCAAGACCCATAAGGGCCAAAGCATAAGACACCATGGAGATAGGAGGTGTGATGTGAGCATGACGAGAGAGCATATTCTTAATGACGTGAATATGATTACATTTCAAGTATGAAAACTTATGTGTATAATTGATATGTTGATATGATGAAGTGTTGTGCCATGTATTTGAGATGCATGAGGTTTCGAAATAAGAATGAGATTGAGGAATATGCTCTTGTGAACTAGAAAGTTATTGATTTGAGAAAGTTCCATAAAAATGATGCATGTGATTGAGATTATGTGGCATGACTCAAATTTGAGGAAATTTAGAGAGTAGTCTTATGCTGAATTTCCGTCAAATTTGAGAGACTAAGAAAGTTTTTGAAAAACATGATGTTTAAGGTGACACACCAGACGTACTTCTCCTACTGGTGAGAGAAGGTAAAACCATGAGGGCAAAGACATTAGCTTGCCAAAGCGGACAAAGCGCTGGTCTTAACCAGTTGATGTGTTTCGAAGAAGGAAAAAGTCCCATGATGGGTGATCCTTAGGCCCCTCCCCGTACTGGGAGTCGGGATTATGATGATTATGATTATGATTATGTTTGTGATTCGCTTATCAAGAGGATAAGTAAGAACTAGTGACGACTAGTTAAGGTATGAGCTCATAGCCTAGTTTAAGGGGTGCGGTTACTATTATGTTTGGTGTCACAAGATTAAGATGAAGGAATGATGTTCAAAGAGAAGTTTCATGCCACTTATATGTTGATTGATTATTGTTGGTTTGCCTATAAGTGCTGCCATGCATCCATGAACTATTATGTTGCATACATGCATTAAGATTTATTATAAAAGACATGGACCTTGGATAAATATCTTTTGTGAAACTTCATAATGAACCTATGCATGCTTAACCTTTTTATAATAAACCCAAGGTTCCTGGGGACGTAAACGATGACACTAGGATAGAGGATTTCCCTACTAAGATTCTTTAGCAAGATTCTCACCCTCTCTCTCTTTCTCTTTCCGTTACGTCTCCAGCTACGATGGCGTCATTCGTGATTTTTGTTGATGTGCTCGTGTGGGAGCTGCACTTCGATTCGTCACCGTCATACCATTTCGAGGGTCGTTGTGCTATACGCATTTTTTCATACATGGGACGCCCATTTGCCTTTCCGGTCTCCGTTTCCGCTTCACCGACTTCTCCCTATGGCGATGACATGATTTTTGAGAGGACGCGACCCTGTGATGGGCGGAGACCGTCGTGCCCGACCATTATCCTCAGCTGACGAGATTCTCCGAATACGTACCCCTCATCCGTCGTTGTGGGAAGGACTCTCAGAGGACTCACTGGCCGATCCTTATTCGGAGGATTCCGCCCTCGTGCCTTTGCCGAGGGGTAGCGAGGACACGGTCTCTTGCCGAGGCCTATGAGGTGTGTACGTCAGCCCGAGAGGTGCCCTCGCCGAGGTGGTCATATCAGGTTCAGCTCGTTGGTTACATATCTCCGTCCGAGGATTAGTGTCGTGGTAGGCTAGAGAAGGGTTGCTTTTGTGGGGAGTATCTTTTGGGCTGTTTCATGTATTTGTTGTTATGTTTCTTATTTCTGTTATTGTCCTGCAAGATCTGCCCACTTATATGGGTAAGACTTTATGCTTTCCTTTATATTTCTGTAGTGATGAACTAAACTATGTTATTAATGTTATGAGGAATATTTTCATTATTGATGTGTTCTTTATGGCTTTTGATTTGTATGATTTATTTATTCTTCTTTTCGTTTCGTTTATGTTATACGCAAAGGCTCGCTTAACATCCTCCCAAGTACAACATCCGTCTTAAGCCATGACATAAGGCTAAAGTGTTATGTATAAATTAGTGGACCTTTCTTAGATATCTTTAACAAGTTCGACTAATTCGTGTAATAACTAAGTCGTAATTCTAGTAAAATACATAACAAAGAAACTAAAACATTTATTTAATATAAAGTACAAAATACAAAAGGGAAGTCTTCTATGAGCTTTAATACATATTTGTCCTCTATTACACTTACAAACATAACATATGACTAAGTCCAGTAAAGTAAAAATATATATATTAACTACTAAACTACTTCAGTCCCGCTCTTCACGTAGTAGCACCATTGTTCTCTGG